>CAVNYN010222896.1:0-182826 GCA_963692815.1 Nyctanthes arbor-tristis
ATTACTCACCATCATCATGTTTATGTGATGCTAATGGATATAATTGTACTTAAGTGAATCACATGTCTCCAAATTGAGTTCAACTTATCATCATTGATTAACAATAAATTATCACATGGAATTATGATAATCAACAGCTGTGAGAAATAATATTCTTCTTATTTTTTTCCCCATTTTTTTTGAAGCAAGAATAATATTCTTCCTAAGCGTGCTGCTAATTATTTACTATGATTTAAATATGGTGGTGCAAAGAAAAGACTCTTCAACCAAATATACCAGCAAATATTTGACAGTCTATAGATTCATTACATGAGTTTATGTAACTAATATTTCATTTCTTTAATCAGTCTATAGATACATTTTAACCACACATTTTAACAACATTGCTTACTATTTGGAGAAATATGTTGGAATAACCATTTCACAATCCATTGTACACTCATCAAGCCAAAAGCAGAGGAAATTCAAGGCAGGATGCAACAGATAGAAAGCAAAAATAACAAAAAATTAGCTAAACCAGAATTTGGGCAACAGAACACACAATATGGAATGAAAAATTACCTGGATAGAAGAAGCAACGTCGCCGGTGGTCCACTTCAGTTTCGGGTCTGGCTACGAAATCGCAAGGGCAAAGAAAAATTTACAAAACAATGGTTGAAGAGAAATTGGGTCAACATAGGACAAAAAAAAAGACCGGAAATTTACCTGGACCGAAGTGCCGAGCTAGCCGGCGGCCAACAACGGAATCGGGTCTTCTCGGTATTCGGGCGTTCGAGCCGTCTTCTTGCTACGAGAGAGAGGGATTTTGGAGGCCGATACTTCTGATCAAAATGAGGACGCAGCCGGTGTCCTTCGTCGGCTTGGAAAAGAGTGGCAGGTCGTCCGGATTGCAGATTTGGAGGTGCGGGTGGGAGAAAGAGGCGCTTGCAACAGAGGGAGGGAGAGAGAAAAGGAAGGGTGCTGGAATTGAATTTGTTGGGGGGTGGTTGTGGGTTCTGAAAACGTGTGATGGTGGGGTAATTTCAGATTCAACTGTTTCAATGGGGCAAAGTTAAAATGGGCGAAAATTGGCTTGCTCCGTTGGCTGTCCACCTTGGCTTGCCATGTCATTTTTTAAGCTCCTTAAAGGAGCTATGAGTTTTTCATAGAAAAACTACAGTGGAAAGTATTTATGTAAGAATACTTCTTGAAAACTTGCCCATGTCATCTCACGTCGCTGCTCTTCAATCCTAGTTCGCTGGTATGAGTCCCACCAAAATCTTGCGTTTTCACTCAGCATAAACACCGCGTAGGATATTTTCTGTGAATCTGAACAATCTATTTGTTCAAATATTCACCCAAGGGCCCTAAGCCATTCTTCTGTGGCCAGAGGTCCTGCTCGCCCGTCAAAAATGGATGAATTAAATCGATGGAAAAGCTCCACCACTTGGCTAGTGCTACTCGCGTTTGCTCAGCCAAGTGCAGCGTTTTAGGGTACCACCGGAAATTGCTGTTGTTGGGTCAACCCAGTGAAGACGTTTGTGTTCCACTTGCACCAGCTGGACGTCTATTTGATATTTTCTGGTGACCCAGTGGGTTTCCCGCCAAGAAAACTATACTTTGTGCTCTACATGATGAGATGAAGTCATTGGTGTGTGATTGGTACCTCAAAAATAAGGTTTACGAAACGGGTCTTCGGGTCCTATGGTTTTTTGACATGAACATCATATATACGCATATATCCTTTTTTTTTTTTTTTTTATCTTAGCGTTTCTAGAGTCAAAATCCATGTTTGTGCGTATATGCTACATAAATATGCATGAACAGTTTACTAACTTGTGTGTGTTGATGTTTGGTGTTGCATGAATACTATGGGGAATATTCTACATACAAGATAGGTTATAGTTGTTAGGAAAAAAAAGTATTAGAAAGAAAAGAAAAAGAAAACTTACGTGGAGAATTTCAGCCGAAAGTGGGAGGTATTGGAATAGGTCAAAGAGTTGTGCTTTACATATATGAATTAATACTAGAATTTGATGAGTAGAATGATTGAAATTGTTATGGGCTAGGTTTTAGTTCTTTTTTGCAGGCTGAAAGTTTACTCAAAGTATTTGGGTTTAATTAATTAGGAAGCTCCATGCTTAGCATCATTATTTTTCTTTTGTCAAATTAGGTTGAATTAAGTTTAATTATTATCGTTAAATTTTTTGGATTATTCTCAATTTAGAATTTTGCCTATCTTTACTTATAAAATTTATGATTCACTAATTTAAATAATTTGGTGTCCAATGTTTATTTAAAGTTGCTAGGCGAGTATGCCAGAAAAATGTAAACCTTAAAATGGCACGAGTAGTCGTAGTAACGCCATGCACTATACGAAACTTATTTAAAAATAGTAGGTTGCTACAAAATCAAAGAAGAAATTTGGGACACAAAATAATTAGTTCATTTGCTTTGTTATTGGTCAAAGGCCTGTATTCATTAACCAGTTCATTTTCTTGTTCTACATAAAATCTAATTATCTGATTAGACCAGCATATCTTCAATCTCTGCAACTTGAAACTCTTGCAAAGTTTTTATGGGTTTAAATCATTAAATAAATAAACAAATTTTGTTTTATATTGGAATTCAAATTATAAAAACTTCTAAAGTTATCTTTGTTTGAGATTATTGTATGATTTTTATGTTTATGTGTGTGTGTTAGAAATTATTCTTCTATTTTTATAAGCCTTGTTCTATGAAAGACTAAAAAAAGAAAAGAAATAAAATAAATCGGATACCACTAGTTAAAGGGATTTTGACTTTGCTATTACCCCCCTATTAGATTTTCTTCCTGGATGTGCCACTGGCTTCTAGGAGCATGAATAGCATATTCATAAATTCATTTCTATTTCTAATACAAACTAATATATTGTTTGAATAATGTGAATTTACTGTTTTCAAAATAGACGAATGCTTCAACTAATATTCCACCATATGTGTTAGGCCATTTTATTATATGATCTTGAGATGAAATTTCAAAAAATAAGGCAATACTTTAAAATCCCAACAATTGCGAATGCAATGTGCCTTTGATGAGTTCCTCTTCAATGTATCACCTCTAGATTTGGTAATTCCTACTATTGATGATTGTTGTTCTGCTTCTTTAAATTTCAGAAACCAACTTCAAATGGATAAAATTTAAGATTACACCAAATTAGATGAAAAATTGTGTACAACAACGGAATATTAAATTGTCAACAATATCAACAAATATAACTAAAGGTCAAAGGTTGTGTGCTGCCACGTACCGTCGAGTTGTTTCTTCTGATGTTCCGACAACATACATATTCCTTGAAGTCCCGACCTCTCTGTAGCGGATGCATGTGATTGGGAGTTTGATTATTGAGGGTCCCCCAACACCCAGTCACATGCAGCCACATAGGGGATTTTCTCCCCTCTTAAGGAGAGAAAACCTCTTCTTAGAAAATTCATGTTTTGTGTGCTTCATGTACTCAAATGAAATTAATATAAACTAAGGTTTAGTTCTAAATAACTAGTTTGGATTCAAATTATGAGATTCAATAGAACCGAGCAGATAAATCGTGGTAAAAGGACCTACTAAGTCATTTCATCAAGCTTTTATAGACGTGAGCGAACTCACTAAAAAATTATGTAGTTCTCGTGTTATTTCCACATAGGCATACAAAATCAAGAAAACGTACTCATTGCTGTGGAGTTCTGTGTGTTTTATATTAATTTTTTTCACGGCAAGATATCTTCTATTGTATCAAATCTTGAAACATTGTAATCTATTTACAGTCAGGTCTTCTAATAAGACTTTGCAAGCATCTAGGGAGCATGAACAACAAATTCACGAATTATTTTCGTTTATAATATAATCTAATATATTGTTTGAACAATGTGTATGTAACACACTCAAATATTCTAAGATTTCTATATTACCCGAAAAATAAAATTTTTGAATCTTATAAGATGTACAAATTTTCGATATTTGAAAAATATTTTTCACAAATAATATTTTCGACAAAAAATAATTTAGAGTAAACATAATTCATTTTCAAAATATTCAAATATATTTTTTTATAATAATAATAATAATAATAATTATTATTATTATTATTATTACTATTATCATACTAGTAATCTAATAAAGCCATTATAATAAATAAAGTTCACTTATTAATATGGGCAGGGAAGATTGATGACTGTCTTTATAAAATGCTTTACTTTTATAAGGTAGTACTAATTATTTTAAGATAAAAACATTTGTATCCTTTAGGGTACATCTGGTAGTAGACCTTTAATGCCCATAGTCAGGATTCTCGTACATAGTCATCTGCTCACCTTGAGGTTGTCACCACTTTTCGTTATTGCATTGTCACACATACAATGCAAAACTATATGAGCTAACGCTCAGTAAGTAACAGTATACATATGTATATGATAATTCCGCAAACCACAATGCAAATAGCGCCCCACATCCCCGTGTAAAACACTGCATGAACTTATAATCAAAAGACCTGCATGCACATGCCTTGCCAGAAGGTCCGTCTTAGTCTCACCACGACTCGTAATCCTTCGACGTGTCCATCGTTGCCTCAAGCTCGGCTCAGGAGACGACAATGACTTGCCAATATCATCAAATAATCAAGGCATAACCATAACATACAACCGCTGGGTCGTATATATACCCGGTTGGCCAGTCATCGGGCCCCCAACACTCGCAAGTGTATACGCCCATACGATAAGTACAATACGATGTAAGTACACAGGGATAACACCACCTTCCGTGGTGTCTCGTGTCAATCACTATGCCACATGCATAGTCTCATTTTTATCATCATTCTCAAATGTGTTCATATGGTATACTAGATCATATGTTCAACAATATATGTCTCAACGGTACTAATTAAGTCATGCCCAATTTTCTTGTCTGATAACAAAGATAATATACTACATAAATATTATAGGCATGACAGACATTTAAATATCATGTTGTCACATAAGAGCACATAATACTATTATGTTACATTGTAGTTGAACCGTTACTTACGTCAGTTCTTAGCTATCTTGCTTTAATAGCTTTAGTATCCAAGACAATGCAAGACCCATCAACGTCTATCCCAATTTATGAGATTCACTCTAAAATCTGTTGATATAAGATTCTTATATTATTTATCTTCTTAATATTTATCTAGGACAAGCTAATAATTAATTGAAATTAAAATGCTTACTGAGTCGTTATTCTCATACTCCTTTCAAATCTTTATTTCATATGACTAAAATATCATTAAAATGTTGAAACCGCTCCTAATTTAACGTAGAGGGTCACACACACACACACACTATATATTAAATATGTTATACAACTCCTAAAGGGTAGGTGCATATGGGGTGCACCCTTTAGTAAAAGGAGTGAGCCCCGTATGACATGGGGGTGCACCCCCGTAAAAGTACTAAGAGCATCTTCAATGCTTGGGTGAATTGCTGTTAAAATGCATTCCACATAGGCAAATGTATTTTTTGGCCAAAAACCCCCCCTTTCCAATGCACAATGATACGGACCAAGTGCAGTTGAGTTGGTTGGGGAAAAAAGAAGACTGCGTCTGACAGGGAGTCTGTTTTGAGACCCTTTATGGGACTTCGAGACTCAACAAGGTTGGGAGTTTTTCCAATAAACAAATACAGAAATACACAACACTTTTGGATTGGGGGGGGGGGGGATTGGGCCGGGGGGGGGTTTCCCGGGTAAAGCATATTATCATCTCAGCCCCACTACAACACACATTCTCTCAGCCACATACACAAAGAAAACATGTTGAATATAAACCATGGGGATAATTTGTCCCAGTTGACGAGAGAAATACCCAGCACAGTATTAGCAAAGATTCAAAGATCTACAAGTTAAAAAAATGCCCTCATTGTCCGCAAAGGTAAGCCCTAATATGTTGTCTCTTGTAGTAGCTTCAAATCTTGGATTCGAGTAGGTGTGAAGCTTGTGTTGTTGTTTACAAATTCTGCCCAGATAGTCATTTGAATGAAATTCGTAATTTTGCAGTCCCAAATCTGGTTTTTGTTCATTTCATTATCTATTTTTTCTTTCTTTATTTTTTTGTTGGATTATATATGGATGACAACTATGTATTATATAATTTATATCTGATTGTTTGAGATAAATAATTAATTTAGATCTGACATGTATAATAGGGATAGATAACCAAGAGAAGAGCACAAATTCAAGCCTTCAATTCATATTTTCCATGCATGTTGGTAGACAAATAACTGATATAAATATTGGGAGGTGAATACAGAGAAAGCATATAGGGAAGATAAGAGCAAGGCTGAGAAAAATATTGTCAAATTTGATTTCCATTCATTAGCTTCCAATGATTTGTACAAGTTGCAGGATACAAGATATAAGTTGGTATACTTAGAACTAGCTAGAGTCAATGCTTTGCAAAGTAAAATACATAAAGAATTCTAATGAAATTACAATAATGAATTACAGAGAATTAACTTAATAGGAAAACTATCTTGAAGAATATACAAGAAGTTTGGAAGTTGTAGTTAATCTTGGGCTATTTCCATTATAGGATTAACTGATGGCAAGAGTTTAAGAAAAATGCATTCTCAATATCAAGTTAATACTTACGAGTTACATAACTAAATTTCTCAGATCCTTATAAACCTATCTAAGTCAAGATTTTGTATCTATTTAACTTTCTCTTCATCGGCAATAAATGGCTAACTTCAGAATCATCTGTGGCATTATTGGTAACGTTTATTTCTTGGTATAATGCATCGAGTATAACGAATCTTTTCTTATATTTGATCTGAGATTGTAGATTCATCTGTACATTTTTTTTTTTGTATCAATAAACTTGTGTCAGTGGCTTGGACACCCTCTTGTGGTCGCCAAAAAAAAATTGGATATTTTGTTGCATGTAAAGTTCTCCCATGTTTCTGGCTTTCTGCAAATTTGGGTTCTTCTCAAGTAAATCAACTTTTTAAGTGAGATGAATCTTATGGCTAGCCAGATTACTATCTCCCATGTTTCTGGTTATCATTTTGCAATTGTTTTATCTTAATCCTCTTAGTTTGGCATTTGGTTCTGGAAATGAAAGAACATAATAACAGAAAATGCTATTTTCCAGGTTGCTTCATAGTATTCACAAAGTATTCTATGTTCTTGTTTGTTACACAGTTTATTCCTATCAATTGTGTGTAATTCCTGGAGAGGAAATTGAACACATTCTAATTTCTCCTGGTGTGTGTGTGTGTGTATATATATATATATACTGCATCCCCTACTTCCCCGTTGTAAATGAATCTTACTTTTGCTACTATGTTCACACTATGTAGGCATCACTTTATGAATTCTAAAGACTCGAATGTCTCATCTATGCCACATATTCTAAAGGGTACAAGATCAAATGGGATGGTAAATATATCATCTATGGCACAAGTCCTAGAGGTTGTAGGATCAAATGGGATGGTAAATATCTCATCTATGCCAGAGATTCTAGAGGCCACAGGATCAAATAGGATGTTAAATCAGTTTGCTCCTTTAAATCCAACATTTCAGCCCAGCTATATCTTCAATCCAAATGATGCGAATGTAATCCCTCTTATTAGCCAGCAAGATGGAGCTGGTTTATCATTCCAACAACTACTTAATACTCCTACATTACCTGTTGGCCTTACACAAACAGCCTCTAACCATAGAAAGGCTAAGACAGTAGATAAAGACTCCAGCAACTCTGAAGCTTTTGAGGTGGCAGTTGACTACAAGAATCGGAATAAAGCTGAAGACATTGCATTGACAAAAACTTGGCTTTACATCTCCGTTGACGCCGATGTGTGCAATAATCAAAAGAATACGGCAATGCAGAAATGCATATTTCAAGTTTGGAAAGAAGACATGGAGAATGAATTGAATAAGATCCGAACCTCCAACAACTTAGGTTGTAGTTGGAAAAAGATATCACAGGCCGTTACCAAGTTTAATTCATACTATGAAAAACTAGATCGACATCTACCGAGTGGCAGCAACTTGGAGGATATGGTTGGTTTCTATATCTTGTCATATTAATTGATTAGGCAGTTTGTTTTCCTCCTGCTAATTCTGTTTTTCCTCTATGCTTCCTTCTATCTGTGCATTGTAGAAGCGGCAAGCTACACGCATGTATCTGGCATTCACTAGAAAAAAAAATTCAAGTTTGAAAATTGTTGGGAGATATTGATAAAGAACCCAAAATGGTGCACAAGAGAGCTTGCCAAAACAAATGAATCTGATGGAGGGGCAGAGTGCAAATACATAGACCCACCAATAACACATGTTATTCCAGAGAATGGTGCCATAGAGGAAACAAGCAATTCTGTCGTCTGAGGGCAATCGTACTGATGGTATTGTACGCCTACAAGGAAGGAAAGGGTTTAACGAGAGAGAGGAAGTTGAATGAAGAAACTGGTATATTTGATGCTTTGAAAAATCTGCAGTCCACTCTAGAGATGCAAATTAGTTTCACATGTGAAGAATTGGAGTTAAAAAGAGAGAACAATAGGAAAGAATTTGAATTCAAACAAAAAGTAATGAACATGGAGTTGGATTTCAAGGCTGCTGCTCAACAAATGAAGCTGAAGAACCAAGAACTTCGAGAAAAAGCTCAAGAAAGAGGAGCAATTTCGGGAAAAAGCTCAAAAGAGAGGAGCAACATCGTATTATGAGTCTAGATGTTAGCAAACTTCCACAACATCTGCGGAAGAGCTATGAAATGTCCGAAGCTCATATATTAAAAGAGTGGGAAAAAGAAGGACTTTTTGGGGACAACTCAGTAAGTATGGCCACAGAGGTATTTCAATTTTGTTAAACTTGTGTAATTTGTTTTTATTATTATTGGCTGCTTCAAATTTACTCTTGTTATTTTAATAAGATTAGTATTATATATTGTTTTGAGTTCCTTATCCCCAGTTCTAATTCCAGTTGCAACCACAGGAAACCGAACCAGTGACTGATCCCTTGGAGGACTATTCCAGCACTGGTGAAGATGAACATCTTGACAAAGAATGAAGAACAAAGCAAGTGTTTGCTTTTTGTCTTTTGTTTTGTAGATTGAACCTGTACATATAGCTACTAGGGGCAATGATTCTTTTGTTTATTTTGTATATCTTATGCACAATTAGGTGTCTATAATTTGGATAAATTTGTGCAAGCTACATGAGCAAGCAAACAATGCATTCTATTGCTATTGCCACATTTCTAATGAAGTAGGTTCCTTTCTTTTATTAACAATGCATTATGTTTCATCTTAAGTTTATTTCAGTGTTGGTGTATATCAATGTAACGTGCCTTGATTAATTGTATCTCCAATCCTCCTCCTGTTTTCTCATTATTTTTTCACGTCTATTCTTTTGCCTCTCATGTTTTTATACCTTAAAGTTTTCCAGTGTGTCAAAAAGGGCCAAAATATGGTTTAAAAACTCCAATTTGGTTTAAAAATCGTATTCTCCACCCGGCATCACTCCAATTTAATTATTATTATTATTATTATTATTATTATTATTATTATTATTATTATTATTATTATTATTATTATTATTACTACTACTACTTTTTTTCTTTAACAAAATCAATATAACAGAGACATATTATTGTCTTCCCATGTGTGTAAAGGTGCTTGGGTATAATTATGACACAACTTAAAATAAAGAACAGCAACTTCAATGTTGATAGATTGAAAACATTCATTCCATTGTCTTCTTTCTTTCCAAGCACACCTACCAACAAAATAAAATTAAAATAGTGACCATTACATATCAATGATCAAAGACTTCGAATCACACTTAGGACATTAATATCATACAAATCATGTGTCCCCATATATATCCCACATATGACTAATAAGATCAGACTTCAAATCGTTATGCAAGCGTTTGTCTTGAACATTCTTCAACCGGCTAATCATTATTGATACAAGAAAATGACAATTGTGCTCTATACCCACATCTTCAGACACTTCATCCCCACAGTCTTGCCAATTTTTTGGATCCATACCTTGACTATTCTTGCTCTCAATTATCATATTGTGCAAAATAATGCATGTTTTCATTATCTTTGCAAGATCTTTTGCATTCCACAAATATGCAGGGCCTTTGATAATATGCCATCTACTTTGTAACACTCCAAATGCCGGTTCTATATCTTTTCATACAGCTTCATGATGCTTTGCAAAAAATTTTTCCTTCATAGAAGATGGTTGGGAGATTGTTTGAATGAGAGTGGCATATGATGGGTAAATTCCATTAGACAAGTAATAGCTCATATTATAATGATGCCTTTTTACAGTGAAGTAGCATGGTGGAGCCACCTCATTCATGATATCATCAAGCAATGAAGAGTGGTCTAAAACTAAAATATCATTATGCGTACCCACCATCCCAAAGAATGCATGCCAAATCCATAAGTTCTTTGAAGCAACAATCTCTAGAATGAGAGCTGGAACCCTTTTAAAGTCATTTGTGTGTGTGCCATGCCAAGATGTTGGACAGTTTTTCCAATGTCAATGCGTGCAGTCCAAGCTACCAAGCATACCTGAGAACCCTCGAGCCTTACCTTCTTTAAGCAACAAATCAATATCATTTGCAGTTGGCTTCCTCAGATAATAACCTTCAAAACTCTCAATAACTGCGTCGCAAAAACACTTTAAGCTCTCAATCAATCGCAATGCTCTCTCCAATTTGGACATATTCATCAAGTGCATTAGCTGCACAACCATAAGGAAGCATACATACTGCTGTTGTCATTTTTTGTAGTGGACTTAGTCCATAATTTCCAACTACATCAACCTTCTGTGTGAAATAATCATCGAAACTTTGAATCTCATTTAAAATGCTTTGGAACAAAGTTATATCCATCCGAAACCGACGCCTAAAATGTTCTGGTGTATACTTTGATCTCTCACCACTGAAGTAGTCACTAACAATTAACTAATGGCGTTCTATCATTTCACGTCGAATGTAACGTCTACCAAGTGTTGAGCCTCCATGACTACGCTTTTTCTCTGTCAACATTGAAGAAATTAGCAAGGGAACGTGAAATGCGTGTCACAGCAATGTTTGGACTGTCTTCGGTTGAGGGCTTGTCTAATAATTTTCTTGTAAGTGAAAACTCATTCTCACTTGAGGATGACCTACTAGAGTTTGATTCATGATCGAATGAATGCATTACTTTTTGTCCACATACACAGCAAGCATGGAAAATGCATGGATAGAAAATAAATGCTAGGTAATTAAATTCCCTATAATTAATTTTCATGGGAAATGTCAATTATACGTATTTGATTGGCTTAATTTTTCACCTATAAATAATTGTTGTTTTCCTTCTTTCGGTATTTGATAGCTATTATTTTCCATGGAAACGAATTTTTTTCCAAATTTTGTTATTTGATAGTCATTATTTTTTATAAAAAATTATCAAGTTTTATATAAATATTGTACTTTTTTCCATGTATTTTTTTATTTGCCAAAATTTTTTTATTTGTTAAAGCTACGAGAGCTCCAATTTTGAGCTGAATATATGTTTCTATTTGAGACGAAATCCAGCTACGACAAATAGAAAAAAATAACTAATGAACAAGTATAACACTCATCAAGCTTTTCGTCCTACATGATTTTTTCATGGACAATGGTAATATGATGAGAATGTTTAAGGATCGTTGTGAAGATAAGATATATAGAGTGAGGCTTTTTAACGACTATAGTCTCATCAAATGGTTTACCACTCATGATTCAGTAAATAATTTTGAGTCCAACAACTATCCCAGTAATACACTTAATAAGTAGAAGCTTATAACAAAAAAAAAATTGCATAAAATTCAGTGAGTGATTTATGAATGAATATAAAAGTAAAACAAAGTTATAGACTCCAATAACGATCCATAATTAGAAATTTTGAAATGATCATAAGGTCTTATATTCGTTAACATTGATAAGAAATGCCATGTAACATAAAATATCAAAGGAAAAAAAAAAGAAAAAGAAAATGAGAAATTCTCGATTCATTTACGTACTTTGCAATTTTTTATATTTTTAAGTTAATAAATAATTCGAGATTTTAAGTTAATAAATAATTCGATATTTTAAGAAATATGGAACTCTAATTCCCTGTAAAATGAAATATCTAGGTCCTCCAAGGAAAATATTTTCATTATTTCCCTAGAAAATATGGTCTCGTGACCAAAAGTGGAAAAATATTTTCCATGGAAAAAAGGTTAATCAAACAAGACAAAAGGGTATGTTTAATTGCATATATTTTCTATGGAAAGTGTCAATTTTCTATCTAAATTTCAACTTTTGCGTGTTTGATTCACCAGTGAAAATGAAATTTAAATTCCATATACAATCCTATTAAGCATAACTTTTCTCATTTTCCCTATAAATCAGTTCTCACCTCTCCCCCAAGTAAAATATTTTCCATAAAAATTAGAAAATATTTTCTTTTTTATCATTTCGTGTCAAACAAACTCTAAGTGTAAATGTTGTAATTCCAACCTCTTTAATTCATCTTTTTTAATTCACGAAATTAGTTAATATGAACATATTTTTATAAAACGGAGATAGTACTAATTTTTTCCCGTCTTCCCATAGGGGAAGATTAAAACCTTCCTCATCTCCCACTTGGCATACCACATAGGCACCCAACCCAACAAATTTAAAAATAGAAAAAAAAAAAAGGAAAAAGTGGAAGTTGCCGAGTTTATTTCACTACATTTTTCTTCCCAACAAAAAAAAAAAAAATGAAAGTCATTTTTCAATCAATTTAAATTTCAATTTTTACAAACATAGTAACACATCATTAAACCACATATTTGATGCGACGTAAGTTTTCACATCATTTTGATTATTAACTCCACATTGTGTATAAAATTTAAATTTTAATTCTATTTATAAACCAATTAAATTATAAATAATTGCCAAACGGAAATCTTCCCCATGGTAGTAGGGGGGCAAACTAAATAAAGTACATGTTATGCCATTCAATATGACGTCGAATTTCGATTTTTTTTTTGTTTTTTTAACACAAGAAATAGTGTCCACTTTGTCAAAACTAAAAGCACATCGAAATAAATTTTACCCAAAATAAAGTCCCCCACAAAAAAAAAATAAATAAATAAAAAAAATTCAACAAGAAACTTGGCTATTATTTATAGATTATAGATATAGAGATAGAGATGAAAATACTTTTCTATTTAAAAAATAAAAAATAAATAATACAAAATCATCATCATGATGCAACAGATGTCAAGTGGGAGAGTTTGGGCTCTGTAGAACCTGGGATGTTAAAAACTTTCTCCAGCCCTCTTGGAGATTCAGATTTTGAAATTTGAAGAATATATGTACTACTTAGCTCCTGTGCCTGCGTTCCACAACATACTCTCTCTCTCTCTCTCTAGCAGGTTATCATCTAATGTGCTTTACATTACATTACATATATTGTAAAAAGAGCTCACATCTTCCAAATTCCTGCGAACATTCATTCTCGACTTGGAAACATTTCAAGCAGGCTCATATAGACCTAAAACATGGCCATCAATACATCTCATTGCCACAACCTGGTACAACCATGACAAAAATCACTATCATAACCCGTATGAAATCTTTGAACGTTAACGAGAGAGAGATTTAATGAGCACCACTGCTCGTCTTACACTAAGCACCTACTTACATGACATTTAGGGGGTTGCTGCATAATGATAATTAATGTCCTTTATTACAAACGACCTAAAATGACATGTAAGTAGTTGCTTAACATAACACGAGTACCATTGCTCACAACCCATTTCACTGTGAGTGCACACACACACTTGAACTAATGCAAGTTATCTTAGTATGGTTGGAAATAAAAACACATCCAAACATATTAGGGAACATTAGTAAAGGAGAAAAAGAATAAAATAACTTGACCAAACATGCTTGGAGTATGTCATTTTAATGTAATTCTTCACTTACTTTTAAGCTTCATCAATATTTGGAGCACGGACGACAAAAATACATTTAGCTAAAACAAGAAAATGAGTACAGATAGCACTACCAGAAAAATTTCTAGCGTAGGAGGAGGATTTTTAAAACCTACATTTCTCTACTTGGGGAGTTTACCTTTCCATGAATCTCGTATTTGATTGGACCATCCATCTCTGCACCCAAGGCCATCAGTTTTGTCACGGTGCTGTTGATATCAGTCACTGTAAAGGATAGGAGTGACGAGTATCCCTTTTGCTCAAAATGACAGCTGAAAACACAAGGTAAAGCAAATAATAATGCTCTAAAAATTTGATAGTGGTCATTGTAAAAGCAACGAGTATGCCTCTCACTCAATATTAGGAATATTCAAGTACTAGGGCCGTAACGGTACAAGAAAGTGATGTGGCATAATATCAGAAAAAATGGAGGGATGCGATAAACTAAATCCAGCAAATACAAATAAAGACAAACAACATGTTTGCTATGCTTAAAACTAAAAGACACAAAAAATAATTTCAAGTAGTTGTTAGCAAATGTGTGTTTAGATTATTTTTATTTATTAATTACAAAATTGAAATTAATAAGGTTCAAGTAAACCATTTAACTAAAAATGGAGAAGGTACTGTCTCTATGGCAGTTGCACATATAACAAACGAGCTTAACATTTTTCAGGAGAATCATAAAGCTGCAAAGTTAATGAAACCTACAACACAAACTTCCCCCACTTGTTTTTTACACATTCTATTTTTATTTTGAAATAGAAATAGAACAATTACACTCTACACGGATAGTCATGGCCACAAGAACAGTTCATAGGTACATTCACATTACATGTGGAAAACAACTAAATTGATCAAAATGATTCATCCTCTGTATATTATCTATGAGACCTCAATATTTATTTTGCGAAACAAACACAGGACAGCAAGAACATCAATTACATTAAGAATGGCAATCAGGCATGCTTCATCTATGAGAGTGCCTTCAGTTAATTTTTATATGAATTTGTGCCTTCATCAAAAAGACACACTACTATTGTGTATGGAGTTCTCATACTTATTTAATTATATATATTTATTAAATTATTATTATAATTACTTTGTTTATGGAAATATAATTATTTTGTTTAAGTTTCCATATAGCTTCTTGCTGTATAAGTTACTAATGGGTAGTTTTGTCATATGGTTAGACAAGACAGCTTACATTGTTTTCATGCTCTTTATGATTCCTAATAAAACCACTGATGACTACTCTTAAATTTCGACCTAATTGAAAATTCATCTGGAAATGAATCCCATATTAATATTTTCACGCTTCAACCTACCTCTTTTTTTTTGGGGGGGGGGTTGTGGGGGGTGGGGGGGGCTCAATCATTTCTATTTCTTCGTAAAAATAAATGGTGGAGATTTGTGTCATACATGTGGATTACAAAAGATATGTGGATGCGTCAAATAGACTAAGAGCATCTCCAGTGCAAGAATGTGCACGGGGGGAAGAGATAGACATATTTTTTTTAAAATTTCCATCATGCCTTTCTCTTCTTTCTTACCTTTCCCTCTCTTTATTTTCCATTTTCCCTACACAGTGTCCTTGATAAGGCCTAGTCATAGACATTGTCAAGGACATCGTGTGAGAAAAAAGGAAAATAAGGAGAGAAAAATAAGGAGAGAAAAATAAGGAGAGAAAAAGGTAAAAGGAACAAAAAGGCGTGAGGGGAAATTTTAAAGAATAGAAAGTTGATACGAGGCACGGCCGGTCACAAACAATTTCACATAAACCTATGGAATTGATTATACTGAGATGTTCATCTCCATTAGCAAAGTTGAGTATAGTCAAGGTGGGTCTATCATTGGCAACTAATTTGGACGGGCCACTCTAGCAAGTTGACATAAGAAAACGTCTTTTTGAATTGTAAATTGGAAGAAGAGGTGTTTATAAACACGCCACCACAGATTGGTAACAATAACCAAGATTGTATGGTTAGTAAATTAAAAAAGTCTCTCTATGTTGTCAAGAAATATTCGAGGGCGTAGTTCAGTAGATTCGCCAAAAGTGATTGAAGGATAAAGATTTAAGCAAGGACCACGAGATCACACTGTGTTTGTCAAGTCAGCAAGGGATGGAACCAGAACCACCTAGATTGTATATGTTGATAACATGATTCTCACACTTGAGTAGAAATGGAGAGGCCAAAGAGTTGAATATTAAAATGATATGTACCAAAATTGATAGTCTATTATTGCTAGGGACTTAAGTGTACATAGTTGATAGATGATTAGTGTACCTTGTATATATACTCTTTGTCATGAAATGAAAGTTCAAGTTTTCCTTGCAAACACGGTATCAGAGATTTAAGAACCCTAACCCTAATTGCACCTCATGTTCAATTACCCAGACCTTCCGGCCACTTCTCCGGCGTAAACCACCTTCCAGCGACCCAGCGCCGTCATTCCGCCACCGCAGGCGATCCTACGCCGTCACTCAGCCACCGCCAGCGACGTCGCGATGGCCCTCCGATGGGGATTGCAGCTTCGGTTTCGGCCCAGCTATTTCCATTTCGAACCAGCAGCTTTGAGAACCAGACCTTTTTTCTCCGGTGCTACTGTTCCTTTGCAGCTCCAATGACTTCTTCGTTTGGCGCTACTGTTCCTCCAGTAACTCCTCTACCTCTTTGCTTCTACTTGGTTTGCTGAAGGGTTTGTCTTTGGTGTATGGTATTGCTGCTGAAGGGTTTGTCTTTGGTGTCTGGTCTGATTTTGGGCCTCTGGTTCTTTGGTGTATGATTTGAAATTTGGTGCTCCTCTGCCTCTTTGGTGCTCCTCTGCTTCTTTGTCTTTGGGATTTTTTTTTTTTTTTTTAGGTTGACTAAAATTTGAAGCTGAGAAAATGACTAATAAATTGGTGGCTATCCATGAATCCTCTCCCCTTCGGATTAAATTGGATGGTAGTAATTACCGTGTATGGCTTCAAATGTTAGAAATGTATATAGCTAGAAGAGAGAAGAAGGGTTATATCACTGGTCTAAAAGCTGCTCCAAATAAAGATGATCCAAACTATGATAAATGGGAAGCTGAGGATGCTATTATCAAGTCCTGGCTTATTAACTCTGTGTCGGATAACTTGATGGCACACTTTGTGCAATGTGGAACAGCAAAGGATGTCTGGGATGCTGTTAAACGAAGTTATCTCGATGTATTGGACTCATCTCAAGTCTATGAACTTATGAGAAAATCATTTCAGCTACGCCAAGGTGGGCGGCCTCTCGTTGAATATTACACCGAGATGGATTCCATCTTCATGGAGCTTGATTATAGAAGACCGAATGACACAGAGCATGCTAAAGATGTAGAAAAATTAAACAAACATATGGCCGAGGACAGGGTCTATATCTTTCTTGCTGGCCTTGATCATAATCTTGACCAAGTGCGGGGTCGAGTTTTGGGTACTTCGCCATTACCAAGTCTTGAGGAAGTTTTTTCAATGGTTCACTGTGAGGAGTAGAGACAACTTACCATGGGAGCTGAAACTAATTCTGAGACATCTGCTCTTGCTATCAAAAGAGTTAGTTCCCGTCCCGCTGCCTCCTCAAAATCCTCTTCTGTGTGTACATTTTGTCAGGGTGTTGGCCATATTGTCGATAACTGTTGAAAGAAAAATGGGTATCTTGAGTGGTACAAACTCAAGAAAGCTGAGAGGAGAAATAGAAAACAATTCAAGAGCAATTGTTGCCAACACTTCTCACTCTGATGGCATATCTGCTTCACATGTAGCTCGACTATCTCCTCAAGAAGGTAGTTTTGGATGGGCAATAAATGGTGTTAAATCTGACACTTGGGTGATTAATTCTGGAGCAATTGATCATTTTACTTGTTCCTCTTCTACCCTTGATTCTCTCACAATTCCTCATATTAAACCTGTTCAAGTTGCTAACGGAACACCAGTGTAATACATAGGGGCTAGGAATGTTGTTTTCTCGCCTACTTTCTCTCTATCCTCTGTTTTATTAGCTCCTACACTCACTACTAATCTCTTATCCATAAGCAGAATTACGAAATCTCTTGATTGTAAAGTAATTTTTTCAGCTGATGATTGTGTATTTCAGGACAATCAAACGAAAATGACGATTGGCACTGGTAGAGAAAAAAGGGGGGGGTCTATTTTTTGGAAAGAACAAGTGAGCTGAAAACTGGAAATACATGCAGCCTTTAAGTAGATAGCAAAACAACCTGTCGAGCTAAAATTCTTTTGTGGCACTGTCGCTTAGGTCATCCGTCTTTTGTTTACTTGGAACATTTGTTTCCAAAATTATTCCGGAATACTTCTTGTTCAAGTATGCGACGTGAACAATGTATTTTTGCTAAAAATCATCTTGTACCTTTTAAAGTCAGTTCAAATAAAATGAATTTTGGTACAACATTGAAGCTAAATTTATGGCTATTGCACAAGAGATGTGTGAAGCATTGGTAAAGAAACTCTTGGAGGAGTTGCACGTTATGGTAAAACCGCGAACCAAAATATACTATGACAATAAAGTAGCAACCTGTTTCTCTTAACCTAGTGTAACACAATCGAACCAAATATGTTGAGGTCAACACATAATTCATAAAGAAAAAGTGGAGTCAAGAACTATTTGAATGATTTATGTTACTTATGTTCCTACTAAGGAACGTACCACAAATATTTCATTAATGAGCTTCCACGACAAGTGCTAAGACTGTCTCATGTTCAAGTTAGACATGATTAAAATCTATGATCTAACTTGAGAAAAGAGTGTCCAGATACACTATTAGTACGAAATCCCTTTAATTAATGAGCAAATATGGTATTCCCATGTTCAACCTATATTTTATGGAAGGTGATTTATTTTCCTATTTTAGAGTAAATATTCACCTATATTTATCGTAATCTTTTGATCAATGGAAGTAAGAGAAGGAGAAACAATTCTTTCTTCCATTCTCATGATAGGATAGGACATGATTTGTTTGACTAAGTTCTATTTTGAAATGGAATGGATTCACTAATTGGAGCGTCTAGAATAATCATTGATGCAGAACATGACGCAAACAAAGAGAAGGGATGTGGAATGATAAGAGGGAGTTTAGTGAGGGAAGGAAAATTAGACTGAAGGAAGGGAGAATAATAAGAAGAATTAGAGAAGAATAAAATCAAGTTTTAATTCGTAATAGTCCGAAAATTACAAAAGCAAGACCTTATTTACATAGGTTGGACACAAATCTATATTTAAGGTCAGAAAACAATTAAAGAAATCCTAATTTAATAAGTAAACAATTTAAATCAAACTAGAATTACCATAAATTGAAATAAACCATGCCCATGTTTGCATTCTATTTTTATCTCACATGCATATATCTCTAGGATACACATGTACTACAGAAATCTCCACCATTCAACTATACTCACTTTCTCTTATTTCAAGAAAAAATTAGAAAAAAGTAGGTAGCTAAGGGGCGCTATAACCTTTATTTTTATATCCTATAGGATCTCCTTCTCATGGACACTGCTAAAGACAAATCTTGTAAACGATGCCATTTAACTTCAGTCCAAATACTATGTTGAAATTGTGATATGTGTTTTCTCATTCTCTTCTCTAATACCCGTTTCCTTTTCCAAATTCAATGAACTTCAGTACCTCATCAAATACTTTTGGATTCTCATCCTTTGCCCCATTACTCTTTAGCCTGGCAATGAATATCAGCGTCGATATTGTTAACAAAATGCGTAATAAATTTGAGAATCATACTCTATTATTCACCATTACAAAACTGGAAACCAGTTTCATTTCCCCAATAATAATTTTTATACATAATTGACAGAATGTTATCATCCATAATAATTAATGTCGTGCATTCCTTTCACCTTTAGCCAGTTGAGCTCATCACAGTTCAAGAATGCCAGCACTACCTCCACACATCTAGCAATTAAATTAAAGAAATATGGGAATCTCCGTGAAATATCAACTAGGTGCAAATGGAATTTTAAGAAGCAAACTTGGCCGAGGGCTGTGCTTGGCGGAAAAACATTTCCTCCAAAGTTTTCAATTCATACACAATTCAAATTCTTCAAGCAGATGTCATATAAAGCATTATTTAATCATCACTGGATTTACATTACATTGATATGTAATCCAATGACTGAAATTAACATCTCCGCAAGTCTAAATTCTGGCATGGAGAGCACACTAAATCGGGTTGCAAATATACTTTCAGCACGAATTTGTATATATAGTTTTTTATTCCCCTAAAGAATGAACAGAAAGATTTAAACTATAACGTGCATAAATCAGAACCTATGAAACATTCAATCAACTATAATCCACAAAAGAAACGAAAAGAAGTAAAACCCAGAAAACTGAAGAAAGACCTTGGGGATTGCAAGAGACCCAGCTTGAGTGGGCCGCTATGGAGCTCCGCCCACCGTTGCGTGCAGACATTAATGGTGAATCCCAATCCCTCGGAATAGAACTTCGTAGCTTTTGGGACATCCCTGTGTAGCTGCACTATATATCTGAAAGTTGCTGCCGCCATCTCCACTCTCTCCCCCTTTTCCCCCCTCTCCCTCCCTCTCCTTTCCGCACGGTTGAGCTTCGAGAATAGAGAGAAAAAGGCGTTAAGGGAAACTCACTTTTAGAAGCCTATTATACAAGGGAGAAGAGAATTAGACTCAGATCTTAGTTTTGATGGTGACAAATATACCAAAGATGAAAAGAAGAGATTTGATGATACTTGATACAGATAGGATAAGTACAACGAGAGACAACCCAAAGAACCAAATAAGCACTCTGAATCCCTTGCCAAGAAGACAAAATTATTTAGCTCGGATAGCACTAGTTCTATCAAGATGCACCCATAACTGATGGTTAGTCTTCATGCTCAATGCAAAGCACAAGAGACTCTTTGTATGGCTCTCTCACAAAAGCCATATGTGACAGATTCTGATATTGACGCTGCTGTTGATATGAAAGCTGCTAAACTAATCAATAATAACTTGGTAGAAGCTGGTTACATGTCTACTGATCAGAAGCAGCTGTTTTGGGGCAATCAATAATAACTTGGTAGAAACTGGTTACATGTCTACTGATCAGAAGCAGCTGTTTTGGGGCAATAACAAGAACATAACTATTGAAGAGTTTGTATTGGGATAGGCAACATCTGGTCATCGGGAACAAGAAGAAAAGTCCAACAGGTTAATGGGTTTGAAAGCAAATGTAAGAATGGAGCAAACTTTGTTACAGTATCATAATATAGTTTGTCAAAGCCATGATTTGAGAGAAATCATTTTTAAAACAAATTTTATTGATACACAGCAATACAATCAATCAGTAGGAATTCACGGTTACCTCTTTTCTTATTCAAATCCGAAAACACGCATATTTACAATGAAGACTAGTAAGTTATTATACAGAAAAAGTGTACAATACTAACTGTTTTGAATGTCGTATAAGGACATGAGTTTAAGACTCAGATTTCTGTTAAATCAAGCAAGAGAGGTGATGAGGCGCTGTAAGGTCGCTGGTTTCAAGTGGATAATGGGAACTCACTGCTTGAAAATGAAAGATACAAATACAGAAAGAAGAAACAAAAACTAGGACAGGTTCACCGAAAACAGAAACAAGGCAACGGGTTCAAGTCTAATGTAATTATTTTCCAAGAACCATACGAAATTTCTGTCAATCACCCAATAGTTTTTCATTAAGCCTAGAAAAACAATTATTGATTTCATAACTGGCTAGAAGATCAGACAAAAGATAAAGCTCTCAACAGAATAAATAACCAAGACAGATATAAACAAAACACAATTAATCACCAAAGCAGACTAACAGGGTAAAAGTTCATGTATAAAACAACTATCATTCAAATAACCATAATAACATACACAAATATATAGATATGTATGTATTTTAGGTTTGGTATTCACCAGAATTCTCAAGCACAGTTAAGATACCCACAAGGCATAACGATTTTTGATAGAAACTCAATTGCGAATATGATTGGTTACAAAATATTCCTTGAATCTCCCTGATAGCTTCAAACTTACGAATCCATCTCTTTCTTATACTCTAAATATTTTGTAGACTTTCAAATCTAATAATCCGCTGAGGATGAAAAAGAAAATCAAATTGGTTTAGAAGAATTTTAGAGTCGGAAAAATTAAAGCTCGCAATTTTACGGAAAAGAATTCAGTTTGAGGACCGAAGATGAAATTGAGCGTGGGACATGCATGAAAATCTTGGGATCAATTCCTACTAATTCAAGTTGGGCACTATGCAATTGTTTCTTACTTTTGGGTTAATTTGTTGTAGTGATTTGTGTCATACAGCTAACAAAACCAAAAGATTAGCAATTCGAGTTCAATCTAAAGCTCGTTTATGTCAGTTTATTTTTTGTTTATCACAAGCCAATATATTAGACAAACTAAACATTAAATTTGGAAATAAAAAACAAACCACAGAGTCTAAGTATCAGACCTCATATACATAAGAGCTCGTGACTATTGGACTTCTAATGCATTAAAGACAAAACAAATGAACTTGGCTTAGCATCATATACGTAAAGCTGCATTTTGCAAATTAAGGTTTCGTTCTTCCTGACGAGCGTTTGCATTATCACTAATCGCCGATTCAACCAACGCACACCAAAATTAAAATAAAATAAAATAAAATCACACGCCTAACTTTTCTAGAATGTACCAAACTAATTGGCAGAATTCTAACAAAAAATTCGAAAAACGAAAAGAAAAACCTTAACAGATGATAAATCATAAAGCAGCTGAAAGAAGAACAATTTCAACGCATCTATTGATAGTAACAAAGAAATAGATTTAAAAAAAAAAAAATTATTCAGCCAGTAGAGAAACTTGCCTTCGATTGCAGAGATTTTCGTCCATTTTTGCCGCCATGGAGACGAGAAATAATAAACAGAGTAATCGAGTTTGGATCCAATCCGACCCGGCAAGCTGATGTGTTATCTATAGAGGAATTAGTGCCCATAACCCGGTCACCTGACCACTATTTACAATGTAGTGATAGCACCCGTGTACACGAGAAGCCACCATACTTGCAATATACTATTCATTGTGCAGCTATCATGTATTATAACAAGTAGGGCCAAACAAAAAAACCCTCAAATCGAAAAATCGAATCAATTCACGAAAATGGTTTGAATTAGTTTGGTTTGAAAAGTGAAATGGTTTGGTTTAGTTTGATTTTAGAAAATTTAAAACCGCTTGAAGTGGTTTGGTTTATATTTCAACATTTGAAAAACCGATTAAACTGAATTGAACAATTTTTATTTTGAGACACTTAATTCATTATGATTGTCAAATTCATTAATTGAGTTTGACACTCTAATAAGAAAGTTCTTGTGATAATTTGGCTCATTTTAACAATTTAATAAGCTAATTTTTAACTTATTTAGTTAATACCCTTATACAGCAGATCCTCACTAAGACTCCTGCTATTAGATTAAATTGGGGTGCTTCCTAGGCTTATCTCAGTCAGTCAAAGTGGCTTCACTCCTAGAAGGGCTATTATGGAAAATGTTTTACTTGCACAAGAGTTAATACAACAGTTGGGTAAGAAGGTCAGGGGTGGCAATGCTGTGGTGAAATTGGACATGGCCAAAGCATATGATAGAGTTGAATGGAAAGTACTTATTGAAGTGTTGCCTAGATTTGGATTCAATGACCAATGGGTGGATAAAGTGTCCAGATGCATCTCTGGTTGCCATTTCTGAGTTCTTATTAATGGATGTCTCTCTGGGTTTTCCCTTCTCTTCTAGAGGTTTACAACAAGGAGATTCAATCTTCCCATCCTTATTTATTTTGCTGGCGGAATGTTTAACTCGAGGATTGGATAAGCTCTTTGCTAACAACCTTTTATGTATAATTAATATGGTGGTTTCATTCCAATTACCCATTTGTCCTTTGCAGATGACACCATGGTTTTTGCCAATGGGACCAAGAGATCGCTGCTTATGTTGAAGAGATTCTGATATGGCTATAGCTCCTGTATAGGGCAGCTCATCAATGTCAATAAAACCTCCTTTACTACTATGTCAAAGGGTTGTTACTGATAACACATGTTTTACCTTTGACCCCTTACCTATTATTTACTTGGGCATCCCTCTGTTTTTGGGTAAGAAAAAGATAATTTTGTATGATGAGCTTCTGGATAAAATTGGGAGAAGGATTACAGGCTGGGAATTTAAATATATTTCTGTTGGAGGAGGTTTATATTATTGAAGTCTGTTCTCAACTCAATGCCTATGCATCTGATTCAAGTCTTACAACCTCTTGGATTTGTGTTTGCAAAGCTAAGTAGAATGTTTAATGCTTTTATATAAGGTGACTCTACTAAAGCAAAACATATTTCTTTGGGCTTCTTGGGATAACATTTGTTTTCCTCTTAGTGAAGGGGGCATTGGGATTAAAAATATCACTATCCTTAGTGAAGCTTTTGATTGTAAACTCTAGTGGATGTTCAGAACTTAGAAATCTTTATAGGCTCAGGTTATCAAAGATAAGTATTGTCGAAGGGACCATTGCTCTATTGTGCAACCAAAACAGACAGATTCTCCTCTATGGAAAAGACTACTAAAAGCAAGGAACCTTATTGAATCGCATATTAAATGTGTATTGGGGAATGGTTTGATTGATTTCAGGAATGATCAATCGGTTGAAAATAGGAATATGAAGATTTTTATCCCACATTCACCTACCAATAGTAGGGTTTGTGATTTTTTTGAAGGCCATAGATGGAATGTGCATTTGTTATAAGCTACTCTGCTGCAACATTTGGTAGAAGAGATCATTACTATCCCTATTTCTTTAGGGAAAGAGGATCATATTGTATGGAGATCATGGTAAGTTTACCATTAGTAGGCTGATCAGAGCTAAGAGGAGTAGACGGATACTTATGATGAGGATTTGGGATTCTTTAGTTCCTTCCAAAGTGGCTTTCTTTGGATGGAAATTATGGAATGGTTGGATATCCATAGATGATGTGTTGAAGAAGAGATTTCATATCTGGCTACCATCTATGTGTGGAGGATGTGGCAAGGCAGAGGAAACATCTAGCATACCTTCATCAAATGTAGGGTGGCTAGGGCAGTTTGGTCTCACTTCTTTGAAAAGTTTGGAATGGAGTTACCTGATTGTAGCACTCCTATCCAACTTTGTATGTTTTGACTCATTAAAGCTAGGAAGAGTATGTCTAAAATGACTTTGGTTATTCCTTTGCTGACTCTTTGGTTTCTTTGGTGGTCCAGAAACAAAGTTAAACATGAGGGCCAAAGAGTCAGTCAAAAGAGCATTATATATCATATTACTCAGCTTTTTAATAAGCTCCTCTGAATTAATGCTCCCCATAAATATATGGAAAAGTAAAGTTACAGAGTTGTCTACTAGCAGAAACCTGAGCCCAATTAGTTTAAAGTTTAAACTCAGTACAAATGGTGCCTTGAAAAAGATGGTTTAGAAGTAGGGGGTGGAGTCCTCAGAGATGAGGATGGTAGAATGGGGCTTGGTTATTACGATTTTTTTTTTTTGGCCACAGCTCTATACTGGTAGCAGAACTAAGAGTTTTGGAGCTTGGGCTACAAAAATGTTGTGAAAAGGGTTATAACAAGGTAGTGGTTGAAATGGATTCCCTTATTGCAATGCAATTCTGTGCGCAAAAAATGGATGAGATTACATGGGAAATCGCGATCTTGAAGAGGATATGAAAGTTTAAATATAGTATGGTCTAAAAGTTTCAACATATTTTGCGGGAAGGGAATGCAGTTGCTGACTTCTTTGCACCTGTTGGGTACCAGACTCAAGTTAAGGGAGAGGTTTATGAGCCACATGGGTTCAAGACTCTACAGGGCCTCCTTAGACCAGATAGGATGCATATGCCTTGTGTTCGGTCTAGATAGGTCTCATGCATCATTCTTAGTGTTAGATTCATGCATAGCATTTGCTCCTACAAATTTGTAATGATTTTAGAGGTAAGGCACATAACTCCCCCTCTTTTGGTTTGAATTATTTTTTGATAATTAATAAAATTGTATCTCGAGCTTGGATTTTCGAGCTGAGATACTTCTTTTAAAAATAATAATAATACCCTTAGACAAAATTTTTTGAAGAAATTATAATAGTTAACTAAGTATATTTTTCTAAAATTCTGACCCTCTGACGGGTAGATAATTGAACAAAATAACGCTTCTATAAGCATATTCTAGTAATATCTCATTTGAAACTTCCTATTCTAACAATATCTCATTTGAAACTTATATATTATTTGAGCTTTTTTTGTCTACTACTGTAGCGACCTGAAAACTTTAATATTATAAATTCTAAAATTTCAAAAGGTTAATTTCACAAATCGTCCCCAACCTTTCAGTTTAGTCTCGATTTCATCCCCAACATTTATTTTGTCACCCCACAGACGCCAACATTTGATAAATATGCACAACTAGTCCCTTTTTACACTATTCCATCAAAATTTTAACAAAAAGATGATTATACCCCCTTAAACCTTTTAAATTTTTTTAAAAAAAGTTTGAAAATAATAAAAAACTTAAAAACCCCCACCCCACGCCACCCCACCCCACGTCCCCCTCCCTCCTTGGCCAGAAGTCCGGTTATCGGAGTTGCTGCTCCGGTAGCACAAATGCTGCCGGAAATGGTAGTAAAATTGTTGCCATTTCCGGCAGCATTTGCTGTGAAAATGGGGGAGATCTCCCCATTTTGGCTGATCCGGCAGCACAAATGCTGCCGGAAATGGCAGCAATCGCGGCCAAAATAGGGGGGAGAATCCCCCCATTTCGCTGCCGAAATGGCAGCATTTGTGTTGCCGGAGCAGCCAAAATGAGGGGAGTCTCTGCCAAAGCAGCAACTCTGGCAGCCAGCCTTCTGGCCAAGGGGGCAGAGGGACGTGGGGTGGGGTGTTTTTTATTATTTTCAAACTTTTTTTAAAAAAATTTAAAAGGTTTAAGGGGGTATAATCGTCCTTTTGTTAAAATTTTGATGGAATAGTGTAAAAAAGGACGATTTGTGCATATTTATCAAATGTTGGGGCTGTGGGGTAACAAAACAAAGATTGTGGATGAAATCGAGACTAAATTGAAAGGTTGGGGACGATTTATGGAATTAACCCAATTTCAAATTCTGAAGTCGTGTCGCTACCAATTTCTTTGAATTTAATTCTTTAATTTAATTTAATTATATATAATAATAATTTATCTTACATAAGAATTTATTTATTTGTTTATTTACCATTTAATTAGCCATTAAAATAAGTTAGTATAATTAATATTTTACGAATTATTTTAGTCATTTAACAACTTAGAGCATAAATAAATATATAAGTATATATATCATTTCATTGATTATTTTTGTGTTGAGCAACCTTTAGCACAAAGACCTTAATCTATTGTGGCCCATAAGAAACTCTTGGACCAAGCTAGGAAATTTTGGCCCCAAGCAACTATTTCTAAGATTTTTCATAAAATTTTATCTCCTCATTGTGTATAAAAGCCATTTTCTTCAATCCTCCTCATTTGGCAACCCTAGCAAACTCCATAGGTGATTTAGCTCTCTCGTTTATCTCCATTTTTTTAATTCAAAACCATAGATTTTACCATCATCATCTTCATCATTCAAATGCAAGAAAAGTTCTATTTCATTTGCAAGCATTCGCGTAAACAAGTGAAATTCTTCAATTTTATTTTGTACAAATAAATCACACCCCACAAGGAAGAAATTCTTCACCTGCAATTTCTTCCATGTGCACTCAAAGAAGATCTCATGGAAATTTCATGTTTGACACATTCAAACATACTGCTTGTACAAACCAAAATAATTTTTCCAATATCTTTCAACATTGATGCATACATCGTCAAACAATGAGCAAAAAGAAGAATGGAAGAACAGCCACCACTGTGCACCAATACCACACCGTGCACCACCTCGGCCACCGCCGACCACCACTGCCACACAACAGAACCACCATTTCTTGCACCACAAAACTCCACTATTTCCACCCATTTCACAACTAGGAACCGAGCCCAAGCCTTTACCTTCACTTTTACACTGAAATTTTGGGTTTATTTTTGAATCATAAGGATAAATCCCTAACTGTTCAGCTCAGTTTTCTTCACCTCCCGCTGTGCTCGTGCCCAGAATCGTCCCTTGCGGCCATTGTTGTCGCATAGACGACGGGCGGCCGTACTCCAGCTCAAATTTCGTCGGCGATGCTGGCGAATCCGGCTGCTCCTCTTCCGTTTTATGTCTCTGCTTTCGAACAAGAATGAGACTTGGGGGAGTAAATATAAGACTTTGAGATATTTTAATTTCAGCCCCCAACGTTTTAAACTGATTCATTTAAACCCTAAGTTTTCTGTTTTCATTTAAGTAAGCATATAAGTTTCTATTTGAATTACCTTTAGCCCTTGAAATTTTGATCCCTTTCAAATGGGTCCAGAAACTTACATTATGCTTATTTTAGCCTATAAGCTTTTATTTTCAATTAATTTGGTCTCCTATTTTGGGATTCTTCCAAATTAGTTTTGAAAGTTTAAAAGAATCTTAATTTTAGTGTATGTTTAGATTTTATTTATTTAACCCTAAAATTAGTTTATGTTTAGACTTTATTTATTTAAATTAGTTTATGTTTATTTTCGATTAAAGCCCTAATTTCCATTAAACATGAGATTTAATGACTTTAGCTATGTAAATTCTAACTTTTTGGATTATTGAATTTTAAGGACTTCTAAATTAGTTTAAATAAATTCATTTAGTTTTATGCCCAAATTTGTTAATCCTTGATTCCCTACTTTTCCCTAACTTTTGCGTATTAGCCACATTAGGCACTACACCATTAAGCATTTCATATAGTTATTTTATTATAACTTAGTTTTAAAAATAGTTCCTTTTATAAAATAGCTCATTTCATCCAAAAAAAAAAAAAAAAAACCTAATTTGAATTTTATATTCTCTTATAAATGAGGAGTGAAGAACAAAGTGAGTAGACTATTGCCCATTAGCTGACTAGCTGAAACTTGAGGTAAACTCTTTTCTAAAGATATTTTCCCAAAAGTAGCGCTAATATTAATTAATTGTTCTATGAATGTGCATAGAGAGTGTAATTTATGTTCTTATATATTATTTGCATAAGCTTAATAGATTTATGCCTGAGACGAGACGATATGAGACTTTTGCATATGCTTTACCGCTATGCATAGACTTTGCATGTATGCTATGATGTTACAATGCACACTAGTATTTTATATGCCTTAGGGCATGAGACAAGAGTCGGAAACCTGCATTTACCATACGATGGTTGTTTTAAAGTAAAGATTATTTGAGACTTATGAGATGCGAATTTTATTTTTATGTGTAGATTTGTAGTATATATTGGTTAATATTACACTAAGTCTACTGAATATTTCTATGAAAGACTCATCCTTTTCAAAATTAATATTTTGTAGATTTAGAGTCGAAGGAGACACCTTGAGCAATGGTGGCTTTCAAAATAAAATAAATTAGCTCTATTATGAATTATTTGTACTTTGTTTAAGTACTTTGAAAACTTTTGATTTTGTATAGAACAGTTTGACTTATCACTGTCCAATTATCTTTTATATTATTACTATTGAATCAAGATATTTTCCATTTTATATTCTTGATTTTAATTAGAAGAGAGAAAATTATTAATGTCTGGGTACTTAGTACTCGGGACGTTACAGCTTGGTATCAGAGCGCAGTCGACGTTTCTATAAACCCGCAGAATTGTTTAATAAATGATTTAAAAAAATTAAAAAAATTTCAAGAATTTTTGAATTGCCATTGGCATCACTCACTTCGTCGACTCTGAAGGTAGAGAAAGATATTTATTTTGAGAAAATGTTTACATTGAGAAATTCGGGTACATGTTTGAGATGCAATATTATGAATTATTGAGATGAGAAAAGTTATTGTACCCTATTTAAAAATAACCAAGTCGAGCATAATTGGGCATTTTGTAGATAAACTAAGTGAGAATAATCAAGAAATGATTTTATATCATATTTCTTTATTTGTTTTAGTCCTCGAGAACTTACTAAAGTTAATGAAAAATTTACCTAACTGGACTTTGATAGCGAATTTTCAGACATGGTTTATACTAGAGGCATGTGTGAAAGGGTTTTTGCTATTTGGGTTAGATACTTGTCATTTGAGTTTGATCCGGCTAGGACTATGCCAGAGAATATCATGGCTTATCGCATGGCACGCCATGATGCCTTATCCTATGACTTGCCTACTGACGATGCGGCCTCTATTGGTCACCTGATATCCGTATTTCTTGAGGGCAGACAGTCACCGATTTCTGAGTTTTACGAGGATCTGAGGAGGTGTTAGGGACTAGATGTCGATTTCCCGACATTCTGTGATGAGTTTAGAGAGGCTTTTCCCACTAGAGGCAGTGCATGCTCCATTGCCAGATGAGGAGCCTATGGAGATAGAGTTGGAGTTAGACCACGTTGTATCTGATGCTGCGTCCGGGGTATATAGGCCTTCCTCATTTGCACCCGCCACACCTGGGTACACCCCTAGCACTCCTCCACCAGGATTTGGAGATTGGCTGGATGAGTAGAGTAGGTAGTTGGAAAGAGTAGGAATAAGCGTTGTATCAGCGCCAATGTTTATCTTTAAATCTCAAGTTAAGCTAGTTGACTTAAGATGTTATCTCGACTTTTGTACTCCTCGTTGAAGGATTTTAAATGTTAATGAAAGAATGTTTCTATTCCCTTCATCTGTCGAACTACTTATGATGATATATGTTTCGTGCTATGAATTGCAAGTAAAATAAACTTGATTTTTGCCTTGTGATGTAAAGGAAATGCCACAAGGTGAATCTCAGACCGGCCTAATCAGGGAGTTACTCCAGGCAGTATTGGAGTAGAGACAGAATGTACTTGCTATGCCAGTGGCCCCAGCTATGTCCATGGTTGAACAGTTTCATAGGTACAGACCACCCAAATTTGAGGGCGGCAATGACCCCTTACCTGTAGAGGAGTGGCTCAGATCTCTGGAGAAAATATTCCGACATATCTAATGCCCTGACAATTAGAAGGTTCTGTGTGCTGAGTTTTTGCTGGAGGGTCATGCTGGCCACTGGTGGGACTCTGTTTGTAGGACTAGGACTCCAGAGATGCAGAGGGAATTGACTTGGGAACAATTCAAGACCGATTTGATCGAAAAATACTTTCTACAAGCCCTACGAGATCAGAAGGAGTCCGAGTTTCTAAACATGAGACAAGAAGACTTGGACATAACTGATTATGAGAGAAAGTTTGAAGAACTTTCCTACTATGCCCCGAACTTGGTTAGCACTGAGGCCATGAAGGCTAGGAGGTTTGAGAGAGGCTTACACCCAGATATCAGCCAGATCATGTGCTCTCACTCATTGCCTACTTATGGTCAAGTTGTGATAATGGCTCAGACTGTGGCATATTCTGGTCCACGATCCAGTGGAGAGGAGAACAGGGGAAATCAACAGAATCAGGGCAAGAGAAAGTGGCATGGGCAATCTCAGAATTAGAACAAGAATTATGTACCAAACAAGAAGCCAAACACTCAGACCACTGGAAGACAGTCTGGCAACATTTTTCCTCTGTGTCCCAATTGTAAGAAGATACACAAGGGAGAATGCTTATGGGGCAAGGGAGTTTGCTACAAGTGTAGTCAGCCAGGCCATTTTACATCAAACTGCACAAATGCACCTGCTCAGAGCAGTGATCAGAAGAAGAATGCGGAGCAGGCTAAAAAAGGAAAGGCACGAGTGTTTGCCATGACCCGTGAGGATGCTGTCGACGATGCTAATGTGATTGCAGGTATACTGATTAATTTCAAGTATTCCTGTATATGCCTTATTTAATCTTAGGAGTTGAGAAATTCCTAATATGGTAATCATAATATGATAACAGGTATATTGTCTATCTCTAGTATCCCTGTATATGTCCTAATAGATTCAGGTGCCACATATTCATTTATCTCAGTTTTATGCCTAGCTATATTGAAATTAGTATGTGAGAAAGTGGGTAGTACTATGGAGGTTAGTGTACCATCAGGTGGAACCATCAATACTGATAGGTGGCTCCAGATGTACTAATTGACTTTTACCAGTTGGTACTAAAGGCAGACCTGAATATTGAGATGAAGGACTTTGACATCATCTTGGGCATGTACTGGCTAAGAAATAATCGCGCTACTATCTTGTGCCATGAGAAAGAAGTGGCATTTCAGAAAAATGGAGAAGATGTATTCAGGTTTCATGGCTCGAAAGTGAAGGCACTCCCCCACCTTATTTTAGTCATGCAAGTAGAGAAACTTCTGGCAAAAGACTATTGTCAAGGGTATCTAGTTAGTCTATAGGGTGGACTATCTGAAGAGATCACCCTTGATTGCATGCCGATTGTCTGTAAGTATACAAACATGTTACCTAAGGACTTACCTGGCCTCCCACCGGGTAGACAGCTCGAGTTCTCAATTGAGCTAGCACTTTGAGCCGTACCAGTTTCCAAGGCTCAGTACCGTAAAGCACCTAAGGAATTGCAGGAATTGAAAATCCAGTTGGAGGAATTGCTAAAAAAGGTTTTATCAGGCCAAGTGTTTCCCCTTGAGGAGCACCTGTCTTGTTTGTCAAGAAAAAGGATGGCAGTATGAGAATGTGCATCGACTATCAAGAACTCAATAAGCTGACGATAAAGAATAGGTATCCTCTTCAGAGGATTGATGACCTATTCGATCAGCTGAAAGGTGCTGCTGTGTTTTCGAACATCGATCTGAGATCTGGTTATCATTAGCTAAAGATGAAGCCAGCAGATATTCCAAAAACAACTTTCTGAACTCGATACGCACACTACGAATTTACAATAATTCCATTCGGTCTTACTAATGCCCCCCGCAGCATTCATGGACCTGATGAATCGAGTTTTCCACCAGTATCTGGACAAATTCGTCATTGTCTTCATGAGGAATTTATCCACTAGTATATGGATAAATTTGCCATCGATGACATACTAGTTTACTCGAGGGATCCAAAACTGCATGAGGAACATTTGAGGATTGTGCTGGATACATTGAGGGCAGAGAAGTTGTATGCCAAATTCAAAAAATGAGAATTTTGGCTTGAGAAAGTTGGATTTCTAGTCCACATTGTCACGGCCAGGGACATTGAGATTGATCCTTCTAAAGTTGAAGTTGTGACAAACTGGCCGACACCTGCTAACGCTGGAGATGTAAGGAGCTTTCTAGGATTGGTTAGGTATTATCGACGATCCATAGAGGGTTTCTCCAAAATAGCAGGACCTATGACTCAGTTGACTAGAAAGGGAGTGAAATTTCAGTGCTTAGATCGGTGTGAGCAGAGTTTTCAAGAATTGAAGAAAAGCATAATTTCAGCTCCGGTTCTGACTATACCTGATGGCATTAAGAGTTTGTCATTTACATTGATACTTCCAAGCATGGGTTGTGTGTACTGATGTAGCATGGGAAGGTGATAGCTTATGCTTCAAGACAGCTGTAGCCATATAAGCAGAATTTTCTGACTCATGATCTAGAGCTCTCAGCAGTAATGAACTCCTTAAAAATTTGGTGCCACTACTTATATGGGAGTAAATGCGAGATCTACACTGGTCATAAAAGTCTGAAATATTTCTTTACTCAGAAGGAGTTGAACATTAGACAACATCGATGGCTTGAGTTGGTAAAAGATTATGACTGCAATATTCTTTATCACCTGGGTAAAGCTAATGTTGTTGCAGACGCATTAAGTAGAAAGAATGCTGGACATTTATTAGCATTGGGAATAGTGCAAGACCAGCTGATTTGGGATTTCTGAAATTTGAGGATTGAGATGCGAGCCTCAACAACCCAAAGATCTAGTAGGTTGGCAAATTTGATTGTCAAGCCAGATTTAGGGAAATGAGTTATAGCTGCTTAGAAGAATGACAACTTTCTAGAAAAGATTCAGAATGGAGTGGGGACTCTTAGAGATCAGGATTTGAGATTACTTCTGATTTAGCACTTATGTTTATGCGTCGACTCTGTGTTTCGAAGGGTGAGCAAATTAGAAATGAAATTTTAACTGAAGCCCATTCGGCTCTTTATACAACACATCCAGGAGGGACAAAGATGTATCGAGACTTCCGTGACTCTTTCTAGTGGAGAAATATGAAAGGGGACATTGCAAAGTTTGTGTCTTGATGCCTGGTATGTCAACAGGTTAAAGCTGAGCACCAGAGGCCATCAGGGTTACTTAACCCTTTGGATATACCTGAGTAGAAATGGGAAAAGATTACAATGGATTTTGTGGTGGGTCTACCTAGATCAGTAAGAGGCTACGATGCTATTTTGGTGATTGTAGATGAACTTATAAAATCTGCTCATTTCTTACCGGTCCAGGTGACTTTCAGTGTAGATAAGCTAGCCTAAGTATATGTTAAGGAGATTGTAAGACTACATGGGGTACCAGTTTCCATTGTGTCAGATAGGGATCTGAAGTTTACCTCGCGATTCTGGAAAAGTCTTCAGATCGCCATGGGGACTCGGTTGAACTTTAGCACTGCTTATCACCCCCAGACAGACGGATAGTCTGAGCACACTATTCAGACACTGGAAGACATGTTGGTGTGTGTTGGACCTAGGCGGGAAATGGGATGAATGCCTACCGTTGGTGGAATTTGACTACAATAACAGCTTTCAAGCCACGATTGGCATGGCTCCCTATGAAGCTTTGTATAGCAGACGATGTCAATCACCAATTTATTGGGATGAGGTTGGAGAAAGAAAATTACTTGGACTGGACATGGTAAGGGAGACAGTGGCAAAGATCGAAGAGATCAGATCCAGAATTAAGCAGCTCAAGATAGACAGAAGAGTTATCCTGATTTGAAAAGGAAGAATTGGGAGTTCCAGATCGGGGAGAAATTGTTTCTCAAGGTAGCACCAATCAAGGGTGTCCTATGATTTGGCAAGAAAGGGAAATTAATACCCCGGTTTATAGGACCGTTTGAGATATTGGAAAGAGTCGGAATTGTAGCGTACCGTCTGGCCTTGCCACATGAGCTTTCAGCAGTACATAATATTTTTCGCATTTCATTATTGAATAGGTACATCTCTGACTCAAGTCGCGTGGTGAATTTTCAAGACATTGAGATTCAGAAAGATTTATCTTACAAGGAAACCCCAATACGCATTTTGGAGAAGAAAGTCCATGTCTTGAGAAATCAAGAGGTTTCATTAGTCAAAGTCCAGTGGGGTAGAGATGGGAGTAATGAGGTCACTTGGGAGAAAGAAGAAGAGATATGTGAGAAATACCCGGACCTCATAGACCAAGTAAGTTAAATTTCAAGGATGAAATTTATTTTAACAAGGTAAGGTTGTAGCGACCTGAAAACTTTAATACTATAAATTCAAAAATTTCAAATTCTAAAGTCGTGTCGCTACCAATTTCTTTGAATTTAATTCATTGATTTAATTTAATTATATATAATAATAATTTATCTTACATAAGAATTTATTTATTTACCATTTAATTAGCCATTTAAATAAGTTAGTATAATTAATATTTTACTAATTATTTTAGTCATTTAACAACTAAGAGCATAAATAAATATATATGTATATATATCATTTCATTGATTGTTTTTGTGTTGAGCAACCTTTAGCACAAAGGCCTAAATCTATTGTGGCCTATAAGAAACTCTTGGACCAAGCTAGGAAATTTTGGCCCCAAGCAATCAAACTTTTGCCCCAAGCAGCTATTTCTAAGATTTTTCATAAAATTTTATCTCCTCATAGTGTATAAAAGCTATTTTCTTCAATCTCCCTCATTTGGCAACCCTAGCAAATTCTATAGGTAATTTAGCTCCCTCTTTTATCTCCATTTATTTTAATTCAAAACCATAGATTTTGCCATCATCATCTTCATCATTCAAATGCTAGAAAAATTCTATCTCAATTTCCAGGCATTCACATAAACAAGTGAAATTCTACAATTTTATTTTGTACAAATAAATCACACCCCACAAGGAAGAAATTCTTCACCTGCAATTTCTTCCATGTGCACTCAAAGAAGGTTTCATGGAAAATTCATGTTTGACACATTCATATGCACTGCTTCTACAAACCAAAATAATTTTTCCTATATCTTTCAACATTGATGCAAGAATGGAAGAACAGCCACCACGGTGCACCATCACCACATTGTGCACTACCTCGGCCACCACCGACCATCATTGCCACACAACACAACCACCATTTCTTGCACCACAAAACTCCACTATTTTCACCCATTTCACAACTAGAGACCGAGCCCAAGCCTTTACCTTCACTTTTACACTGAAATTTTGGGTTTATTTTCGAATCATGGGGATAAATCCCTAACTGTTCAGCTCGGTTTTCTTCATCTCCCGCCGTGCTCATGCCCAAAATCGTCCCTTGTGACCATTGTTGTCACATAGATGACGAGCGGCTATGCTTCAGCTCAGATTTCACCGGTGATGGTGGCGAATCCAGCTGCTTCTCTTCCATTTTGTGTCTCTATTTTCGAACAAGAATGAGACTTGGGGGAGTAAATATAAGACTTTGGGATATTTTAATTTCAGCCCCCAACATTTTAAACTGATTCATTTAAGCTCTAAGTTTTCTGTTTTCATTTAAGTAAGCATATAAATTTCTATTTGGATTACCTTTGGCCCCTGAAATTTTGATTCCTTTCAGATGGGTCCAGAAACTGACATTATGCTTATTTTGGCTTATAAACTTTTATTTTCAATTAATTTGGTCTCTTATTTTGGGATTCTTCCAAATTAGTTTTGAAAGTTTTAAAAGAATCTTAATTTTAGTTTATATTTAGATTTTATTTAGTTAACCCTAAAATTAGTTTATGTTTAGATTTTATTTATTTAAATTAGTTTATGTTTAATTTCAATTAAAGCTCTAATTTCCATTAAACATGAGATTTAATGACTTTAGCTATGTAAATTCTAACTTTTTGGATAATTGAATTTTAAGGACTTCTAAATTAGTTTAAATAAATTCATTTATTTTATTCCCAAATTTGTTAATCCTTGATTCCCTACTTTTCCATAACTTTTGGGTATTAGCCACATTAGACACTGCACCCTTAAGCATTTTATATAGTTATTTTATTATAACTTAGTTTTAAAAATAGTTCATTTTACAAAATAGTTCATTTCACAAAAAAAAAAAATCCTAATTTGAGTTTTATATTCTCTTATAAATGAGGAGTGAAGAACAAAGTGAGTAGACTATTTCCCATTAGCTTGACTCGGTCAAACTTGAGGTAAGCTCTTTTCTAAATATATTTTCCCAAAAGTAGCGTTAATATTAATTGATTGTTCTATGATTGTGCATAGAGAGTGTGATTTATGTTCTTATATATTATTTGCATGAGCTTAATTGCTTTATGCATGAGACGAGACGAGATGAGACTTTTGTATATGCTTTACCGCTATGCATAGACTTTGCATGTATACTATGATATTACTATGCGCGCTAGTATTTTCTATGTCGTAGGGCATGAGACGAGAGTCGAAAACCTGCATTTACCATACGATACTTGTTTTCGAGTAAAGAATATTTGAGACTTATGAGATGTGAATTTTGTTTTTATGTGTGGATTTGTAGCATATATTGGTTAATATTGCGTTGAGTCTACTGAGTATTTCGATGAAATACTCATCCTTTTCAAAATTAATATTTTGCTGATTTGGAGTCAAAGGAGACGCCTTGAGCAATGGTGGCTTTCAAAATAAAATAAATTAGCTCTATTATGAATTATTCGAACTTTGTTTAAGTACTTTGAAAACTTTTGATTTCGTGTGGAACAGTTTGACTTGTCACTGTCCAATTATCTTTTATATTTTTACTATTGAATCAAGATATTTTCCGCTTTATATTCTTGATTTTAATTAGAAGAGAGAAAATTATTAATGGCTCAGACACTGAGAACCCGGGGCGTTAAAACTACCTTCCTTTTAGGGATGACAATTTACCCCGACCCGATCGAATACCTACGGTGTCCTGATCCAAACAAGGCGAAAAAAATGCCAGGGCGGATCAGGGCGTGATCCGCTGAACCACCATGTGTCACGGGGCGGGGCGGATCAAGCCCGCCTCGATCCGTTTAGTGTATTTAAAAAAAAAGGGTTTTACAAAACCCCAAATCCTTTTCGGTAGAGACGCAGAAGAAGTAGTAGACTAGAAACCCCATAATTTACCCTCAAATCCGATTTTCCCAAATGGAACCTGAAAAACCCATCTTCAATTTAGGAAGAAGAATTTACAACCCTGTTGCTATCCCTACTTCTATTAGTTATTTGTTTGTGTTTTAATAAAATTTACTAACTTTTGACAAGTTCAATGTTAGCGTTATATATTCAAAAAGCATATTAGTACCCCTTTTAAAAAAAAGCATATCAATATAATAGAATATTTAAGTTTATAAAATTATTATCATGTTTTGAGTCTATTCTCATTCTGTTGATAGACAAACCATGGTTCAAAATAGAATTGAACTGAAAAAGTAGGTTTTTTTTGGTTTGAAAAATTGAATTGTTTGGTTTTGTTTACATTTTTTCTAAACCAAATCCGATGATTTGATTTATAAATAAATCTAAATCGACCGAACTGAACCGTATTCACCACTATTAATAAGGGAGTTCATCTGGTAAGGAATTTTCCTCCACTTTTCTGGCATTATTAGTGTATGGCATCATAAGGGATCTAGTTTGGTGGTGATGTCATATTGATGTCTATACTTATCTTTTTATTATTTTTATTATTCTATTTTAGTAAATTCTCTGGATATGTATTATCTTCCAATTTCCATTTTGAGAGAGTACTATCCCAGCTAACTACAAATTCTTTTTTCTGAAATTATTCGTAAGGATTATTTTTTCCCAAAATAAATATGCCATTTTTGTTTCTGAAATTCATATTAATTATATTTAGATGATCAATTAAGATAAAATAACAAACTCTATCAAAAAACAAATATGTAGTAAAACTTGCGGTGCATTGATTTATTTTTATTATTTTTTTCTATGTTTACAACCCATTCTGCCCATTAATTAATCAATATTTCCCTAAAAAAATTAATCGATATTGATGGAAATTTGTAATGACCTCAGTGAGCCACAAAATTTAGTGTATTGATATTTTTATCTTTACTAATTTTATTGTGCACGAAGAGCTAGATCATCAAAAGTAGTGGTTGCACATACGACAAGAAACTAGAATCGATGGTGTTGAACGTGTTAGCCCAATCACAGGTACAACCAAGAATTATACGATAGAGGCAACATTGGAATGTTTAATAGCAATGATTCGAGACTAGCTATTTAAGTACTATCATCTAGGAAAAAATGTTGGAAGACATTTGGACATCTCAAGCATATAGTTCAAAATTATAGCTGGTTTAGTTGTTTTGATGAAATAAAATATTAATTTAATGGAGTCATTTGGAGTTTTTTTATTTTTTTCTTTTTTTTATGCATTTGGAGGTTTTATTTTATTAAATCGTTTTAAAAAAAATTATTATTGTAATCAAGAGAGAGTTTTAATTAAATAAATAAATTGTTCAAGAAGCTATCATCTTGGAAGTGTAATTTGATGGGAAAATTATAAAATAATATAAACTTGAATATTACAGTTTGTTTTGCAACTCAATTTATAAATGATTCTGCTTATAAAGTAGCACTTGTCATCATTTAATTGGTTTCACTTTTTTAAAAAATCAAAAAGTAAAATTCAAGCAGTAATTTTTTATTTTTTACAAAAAGCAACCAATAAAATGATGCCACATAGTAATTCATAAGTCAGTTTATAAACCATATCGAAATTGAAACAAAATAACCAATGCGATATTGAAATTGAAACAATATCTTTTACTCCTTCAAAGTTGATATGCAAAAATAATTGGATTTTTAAATTCAAAAATCATTATGGAACCTCTTTAAGGATGTGCAAATAAAACATGCTTGATTTTTTTAACCCTATTGGATCCTAGATAATTTTCCAAGTTCAAAAAAATAGTTTCCTTTAAAAAGAGTCAAAGTCAAACAGTCTCGCACTTGAAACTTTTCTTAAAAAAATTACTTTTTAGTCATTAGTGGACATTTGTATGTTGCAGTAGCTAGAGTAACATTTGTATATTAAAAATGTCGTATTTAACGAATTTTTTCAGATTTTGTATTAATTACTCTAAATCCAAAGACCAAATTTTGTTATTACACTGCCAATTCTCCCATTTTGGTGTGCATTCTATAGTTGTATTGTAGTTTTTATTGTGAATTATTCTTTTCATGCATCACATAAGTTAAAGACTCTGAGCTTAGTTTTAATCCACTGGGTAATCCTAAAATTATGGGTAGATTTAAAGTTCTAAAATTTAAAGTTACTTGAACATTTACCGTGCTCATCATAAAGTCTATTGATTGTACTTTAAAGTTGCAGCAATATTCTTGGTGAATAACACTAAATGGTGATTTCATCTCGAAAATAGACAGATTATCTACTCTGTGAAGATGCATAAAATAGTGATGGTGAATTGATCCATCATTCAATCGCACTATCGTTATTACGGGTTTATTCCTGAACGCTACTTCAATTTTACTGTGGAATAGTTAATAATGTCATTTGATTGGGTTTGATTGCATTTTAGAGAAAGAAAAACAAATTGTTGAAGATGGAATTACTAAATATATTGGTCCGAGATAAAATCGTTTAACGAGAAGAGAGAGATATACAAAAGGGGGCAGCAAAAGAGACATATACTACGGGCCAATTCTTTGGTACGATTTTTTTTCTTTTAATTTTTTTTTCATTTTCTTATTTTTTTTCTTTTAATTTGAACATATAGTTGAAGAGGAAATTCTCATGGAGCAAAATCATATACAGATCCAATATATTTCACAAAAAAAAAAAATTCCCAACAGCACAACACCAGACAACCAACAAGTATTTTTAATTATGTCGTAACTCTCGCTTAAAGCATTGAAGCAATTAAGATATTGATTTCTATAAAAGATGACAATTAGTTAAATTCAATGACGATTGAAGGAGTTATATTTGTCATTTTGTTGAGAAATGTATGTTGAATTTCATTTTGTATAAAACATAAAAATAGTATGGAGGAAAATTTTCAAAAACCTCTCGAATGTTTTGTATTTTGTAACAAAACTTCCTATATTATGTGGCATGTATAACTACACGTTAAGTGTATTTCATGCATGCTATGTATATTTAAAATACACGTGGCGTACAGCTGTACATGTCACATGGGGTTAGAGATTTTGCAAAGGGACTCATACTATGGATCTGAAAAATCAATTACATGAAATAAAGCATGACGACAAAAATAAAAACGTTATTCTGCTAATTTCTAGTTTCTTTTTCTTCTTCTTATCTTTTTTTTTGGTGCAAATGCTATGTATTTCTAAATTTATTGAAATTGTATAATAATATAATTTTTTATGTAGCATATTTCTAAATATACTTCCCGCGCGACGCACGTGTGAGAACCTAGTTAAGGAAAAAAAAGAGTTTCAGAATGGAACATGCTAGAATAAGCAAAGTAAAATATATATTGTCTTTATTTAAAAGGACCATGAAATAAGCTTTATCAAAATAGAATAAATAAGTTAATCCTTGATCTCTTATAGATAAAACACCAATCAAAATGGTCCATTAAGCAATCTAAGTCTAATGATTACTTAGTTGCAATTTGTGATCAGATTTACTACAAATATAAGTTTGCCCCCCGATATCATTTGGCATAACACTTGACATATCACCGTTATATGAGTGCAGTCCGGGTTATATTAACCTAGCAAAGCAGCCATCAGAGGACAAACTTCACCTTTCAAACCTTATCCACACCTCTTCCTACACCCCTAGACTACTAGTTTTCCGCCAAAAAGCCCTTAACTCAGGTCAAAGAACTTCATTCTTGTTGGCATATTTTCTAATTTGGTTTGATCATCAATATTGATTATTATCTAACGAATTATTATTATTTGTTAAGAGTTTATTATGATGGCTGTTATTGAGAGATTATGCTTTGCAGGGTTAAAGATTATCTCTTAACAGAATTTACACCATAAGGAGATAAGAGATAAGGTTTATCTCTTGAGATAAAAGATAAAGGGTTTATCTCTTAACAGGATATGCACCACATGAGATAAGAGATAATGGGTTATCTCTTAATCAATGATAAGCAGTTTGTCTTGCATATTTATCAGGTAAAGGCCTATAAGTAGTGAAGCTGTACTACTGTGAAGTACACTGAAAATTATAGAGACAATTGAGAAGGTTGAGGCGCCAACCGACCGGTGACAAGAGTGAGGTGGAGAAGGCTGTCTGTCCACAATTGGGAAGATGACATGTTCGGAGTACACACATGAGTAGTTGATCAACCACTGGGGGAGTGCTTTAAGGAAATTCAAATAAGGAGTTTAAATTTATTTGTTATTGCTATTGCTTGTGCATGTTAATGTAATCAATGTGTATTAGTTATTTTTGATCTGATGGATGTTTTTCTCTCTCGTGCCAAGGGTGCCCGTGGTTTTTCCCTGAGGGGTTTCCATATCAACATATCTTGTGTTCTGTCGATTTATTATTTATTTGGCGCTAGACAGTTCTATGTCGACTGTGTAGTAGCTAGACGAAGCTGGTGTGACAGATACGTCTAAATATCTAGATTAACATTGTTTCACTTGGTATTAGAGAGGGTTCGCTTAGTCCTAGAGAGATCCATCTGTCTAGATATGGACATTACTATTGTCTCTCTTAAGCCACAAATTTTAAATTGATCTAATTATGGGTATTGGAAAACAAGAATAGAAATTTATATTAGATCTATAGATGAAAAGGCCTGGGTTTCTGTGCTTCGTGGATATACCCAACCTACGGTCATTGAAGATAGAGTAACCACTAATAAAACTGTCACCGCTTACACAGAAGCTGAACTTGCTAATTGTAGCTTAAATACTAAAGCCTTGAACGCTATATTCTCACAGTAGGAACTTGTAACATTCCGCAAAAATCTTATAAACATATTATGCAATATAATCGTCATTTTAATAATGATGAGAGAATTACTTGAATTTGCCTCAATTGAAAGGTTATAAGATCATGCCAAAGTGATCGGCTTGAATTGCATAAATGGTAAAGTTACAAGATTTTTCACTCGAATGATACTAAGAAATAGAATGTGACAATATGATCGAATTATAAAGTTGAGAGTTACCACTCAACTGAATAAGAAAAATTGAAATGCGACAATGTAATCGTATTTGAATTATTGCAAGAATGTTATGCACATAAATGTCAAGAGTTAGAACATGGCTATTGACAATATGATCAATATTTGGACAATGAATTGGAATTTGAAAGTGGTTATTGACAATGCATTGATAATGATTGAATAACTACATGCGTTTGCTATTGATAATGTAAGCGTTATTTTGACAATAATCGAATAACCATTTAAAATGTCACAAGAGTTTAAAGAATTGTTACTCAAGTGAGCCTAGTAGTAAAGAATGTGGTTATTAATTAGTATTCTTGAAGTTGATAACCTAATTGTAAAACCCTATTAATTGAAAGGACTCAAATAACATGGATCAAAATATTATTACTTAATCATAAGACAACACAAAGTATAGGGACTGCCCAAGCAATTTGCCACTGAGTGTATGGTGCGACACCACTCCACGTGTCACGTTATGGTTGGTCGAACTCAAAGGTTTATTAAAAACAACTAAATTCTAACTATTATAAATAGGTAAAGGGGTCCAAAGGTTTCCAAAAACTCTCAACTAACCCTACCCCTTTCCCTGTCCCTCTCCACGACCCTCTCTTCCCCTTCCTCACCTTTTACCTGTGTTTTGCTTCTTATTAATGAGTATCAAGAACTTCAAAAATAAAAGAAATTCGTCCAAATGAAGTGAGAAGAAGAAAACAACCCTTAAAGCCTATTAAACACTTGGTTTAACACTTGCAAATGACCCTCCATCATATATATGCAAGAAATACAACTTGAAATGTCACTTTGATCAAGAAAAATAAAGGTTTTGAGAGCGTTTGTCAACAACTCAAAGAATCTTTTGAAAACTCAAGTTAAAGAGGTGAGTGACTAATGCTTTAATTCCTTTTCTACATTCATGAATCTTTGATAAGCTAAGTATGTATTTTGACTGATGATTTCCATGAGATGAATATGAACGTTGATGCATTAAAAAGAAAGATTGATTTATTGCATTTGAATCACTAGTTGCCTTACATGTCTTGTCTCTGCTTTGTTACCGTACTAGGAGCCATCTAATGATACCGAAATGGGTGACGATTAGTATGGTATTTTCTTTGTAATTTTATTGCTATTGGAAATTTCAGTAGGGGTCAACTGGGATTTGATTGTGGATCCACTTAGTTGTACATGTCCATGATTAAATTGATAAACCAAGTTTTAATGATTCTTTAAAATGTAACAACTTGGTTAAGTAATTAGCCTTTTCAAGACAAAAACAATTTTAGTTTGCACGAACTGATCAGTTTCGCTTGATCGAATAGTAAAGGAAGCTTCGGACACACTATAGATAGCATAGGAAGGAACAAATGCATTAAAGTCATCTAAGTTACAAATGCTGGCTATAGAGTTTGAATAGATACTAATGCAAGATAATAAAGACTTCAAGGCATTCTACACAAAACTCAGCGAAATCACAAATGTTGCTTATTCTCTGGGGAAGAAGTACTCTGAGCATAAAATAGTAAAGAAAATTCTCAGATCTCTACAAGAAAAGTTCCATGCCAAGATCACTGCAATTAAGGAAAGTAAAGATGTCAATACTATAAAACTCAAAAAGCTGGTAGGTTCACTAATGACCTATGAGCTAGGCATTGGTAAGAGAAGAGCTGCCAAGAAGCCTGGACTTGCCTTTGAAGCAAACGAAACTATCAAGGAAAGTGATGAGGATGAAGGCGTTGCACCACTCACTAGAAAACTCAATAGATTCTTGAAAACCAGAGGAAGTCATTTCAAGAAAAAGAGCAGTGGTAGTCCCAGAGGACATGCAGATGGCCCACAAAGGAAGAACAAAAACTGGATATAGTGTCATGAATGTGAAGGTTATGGACACATTGGCACTGAATGCACGAAAACTCTCAGAAAAAACAAAAAAAAAGGCTCTGGAACAGATCTAGATGACAATGAACAGGCTGTCACCAGCTTGACTGCTCACCTGACAGACATTGTTAAGTCACCAGATGCATCCAGTGATCAACATTCATGCCTGGTTACAAGTACGATGGTCGCGGCGATAAAGGATGTGCTCCTCTGGTTGTTGAATTCTTTGTTGATGGTAAAAGATCCTCACGCTCTAGAGTCGAGGATAAATCTTCTTGACCCCATGGAGGACGAAGGAGTAATAGAAGTCAACGTTTACCATGTTTCCCAGTTGGTCTAGGATTTTGTTTAGTATTCTAGTTTTTATTCGTTTTATATTTAGGATTTAATTATTATTCTTTCCTTGTGTTATTAAGATTGGGATTTAATTGTTATTTGACTTATTTGGCAAGTTAGTGGTCCTATAAATAAGTCATTCATGTATTAGTTTTAGGAGGCTGGATTTTGATTATGAAATAGAAACATTAAGGATGTCTCTTTGTTATTCCAAGTATTCGGTATTCTAAGGAATCAATGAATATTTGAAGGTCTTTACAATTTGGGTATTCTTAGAATCAATGAATTGTTTTTGAATATCTACGCTTCCGTTATAACATATAAGAATAAGATTAAAGTAAACTAGCATAGTAGAATTTAAGGTAGCCACTCATAATCAACTTTTCTCCAAGCTAAATCTTAGCGGTTGGGTAGCATACAACCGCGCGGAGAATGTTTCAACTCTTTCTGTGGGAATAACTCCTTCCATTTCATAGTGTACAGGGAAGTGAATAAAGAGATAACAATATATACTGTTTAACTACAAAATAGAAGAACTGATTGAATGAAATTGTTTAGATGAACTGATTAGTGAATAGGTTATGTGAGTACATTGAGTAAGTAACCTCAAACATTGAAGACTGTTGTAACTTATCAGACCAATGAGATAAGAAGAGAGGGGATACCTGAAGCTCCTTTAATATAATTGATACTCTTTCTTCACAACAAAATTGATAGTATTAAATAATAAATAGGTTAACCAAAGAACATGAGATTCATTATTTTAGTAAGTAGTGTAAAATGTATTATCAAACTTTCTGCCTATATTTATCAGTAACCCCATAAGAGAAGACTACGTCCTTGAACTCTTTTATCACACTGACTGCACATGAATTCTTTAGGTTCAAAGGCCATCCAAAATTTGGCTTCTCAAATTCAAGCTTGCCAGAAAACCTATTGTTAGACCAAAAATTATGGAGCTACTAAGTCACACTCATAAAACGCACAATGACTAAAGAAAAAAGGCAGTATATCATCAATATGAATATTCCTTTTCAATAAAATGAAATAACAAACGAACAGTTTAATTTTAGTGACGTTAAGAAATTAAAGTGAATTGCCTATGAAAGACAATCCAACTGGATGATATCAGCTTACTCTGATGTAGAAAAGACTTGACATATTCAGGATTACTTTTTTCCATATCTACTGCAAAGTGACCAAGCTCCCCAATTGAATGGACAAATTGTAAAGTTCTGGTAACCTATAAACCAAATTGCAATTTTAGTAGATGACTTTGAAGGAAAAACCTTGCACTTTGAGAGTATCAGAAAGGAGATTGAAGGAAGACCTTAGAGTGTTGCATTCGAAGAAATTAGACTTGTCATCAAAGTTGTTATTGCTATTTCGGCTAAAGCAATTGTAGCGTAACGGCCGTACTAATACAATTTAAAGAAACACAAAAAATAGTGGGAGGAAATATTTGTTTTATTCTCAGACTTGATGTACACAAATTTATAGAACTCAATGGATAAGCTTATGACTGAATCAACTGAGAAATTTTTTTCTAAAGACTAGGACTTTACTGATACAACTACTTAATCAGTTGCAAAGGACTAGGTCAACTAATAACTAAGTCCAAAACACAAAAAAATTAATTATTTTCTAACATTCCCTCCCTTGAATTGATAACGTTCAGTTTAAATCTAAAAGAATTGCAGTCTTTCAAGCTGAGTTAGATGAATAACAAACACCGATTTGCCTCTTAAAACGCTGAAATGCTGATAGATCTAGGGGTTTGGTTAAGATATCTGCAATCTGATTTTCGCTGTCGCAATGGATTAGATTGATGACTCCAGCATTTGTGAGATTCCTCAAGTAATGATAGTTGACATCTGTACGCTTATTTCGCCCATGTAGAATAGGATTTTTGGACAGCTTTATTGTAGAACTATTGTCACAATAAATTGTAGTAGTCTTTTCTTGTTTGAATTGCAATTCTTCAAGAATTTTCCTAAACCAGATAGCTTGACATGCACAAAAAGTTGCTGCAATGAATTTTGCTTCGGTGCTTGAGAATGTAACTAGTGTATGCTTTTTAGAAGACCATGAAATAACCCCTGATCCCAACATAAATGCATAACTTGATGTGCTTCTCCTATCCTCTTAATACCCTATAAAATCACTATCTATGAAGCAGATCAAGTATGTTGTTTTTCCTTTCTTGTAAAGTAAACTGAATTCCTTTGTTCCTTGCAAATAGGGGAGTATCCTTTTCGCAGCAAGAAGATGGGTCTTCATTGGATTTTCCATGTATCAACTAATGATACTTACTGAATGTATAATGTCTGGTCTCGTGACTGTTAAATACATCAAACTCCCTATGATTTTCTTGTAAAGAGTACTCTCAACCCATTTCCCTTTATGGTCTTTGGTTAGCTTTAACCCGTACTCCATTGTTGTATTAAATGGCTTACAATTTTTCGTTTCAAACCTGTCTAAAATCTCTTGCACATATTTCTTCTGAGAAATGAAAATACCACTAGCAGACTGTTCTACTTCAATACCAAGAAAAAAAATACATTTTTCCCAAATCAAACGTCTCAAATTCCTACCATTATAGATTTCTTAAAATCGTCAAACAAGGCATTATCATTCCCGGTAATATAAGATCATCCACATACGAGCACACATTAAGTATTTTTCCTTCATCTCCTATTTAATATAAAGTGTATGTTCTTATGGACATTTCTTGAATCCTTCTTTCATAAAATAAGATTCTATATAAGACTATACCAAGCTCATGTTGCTTATTTAGTCTATATAGAGCATTTTTTAATTTATACACTTTATGCTCACTTCCAATCTTAATATAGCCAGGAGGTTGATCAATGAATACCTATTCTACTAGATCTCTATGCAAGAATATGGATTTTATGTCCAACTGAAAGATAGCAAAGAGTTTTGAGCTGCTTATGCAATGATCATTCTGATTGTATCCTGCCTTGCAAGACCTCTTTGTAATCCATACCGAACTCTTGCTTGTACCTTTTTGCTATGAGACGCGCCTTAAACTTATCAACTTCACCATTCTCTTTCAATTTTGTCTTGTAAACCCATCTTACACCCGTTGTTTTCTGCCCTTTAGAAGGTCTGCTTTACGCCATTTTGGTTCTTCCACAGCAACTTCAAATGTTGTTGGATCACAATTTGAAAATAGGAATTGTCAGACATATCAATGCTAGTTACCTTAAAATCTTGCATCCATGCAGGCCTCCTTCTGACACGCTCTGAACTTTCTGCTACATTTACATCAGATTTTGTTGCTGTTTGTGAAGTTTCATTAGTTATAAAGTCTTCACTTGGTGGTAATTCAAGTGTAGCAACCGCTGGAGTTTGCTGGTGTATATCTTCCTGACCTTGTCCTCCATTTTCATCATCAAAATTAGTTGAAATTTGCTCTTTCCCAGTACTGCAGCTCCATGACCAAGTGTTTTCTTCATCAATCACCACATCACCGCTGATTATAATTTTCTTGGTGGTGGGATTATACAGTTTATAGGCTTTTGAATTATCACACACATATGAAGAAAGATGCATTTTTCTCCTTTGTTGTCTAACTTTCTCCTCTTAATGTGTGGGATATGGGCATAGGTAATACATCCAAATATCCGAAAGTGATCTACCATCGGTCTACGTCCACTCTATGCTTCTTGTGTAGTCATATTTTGAACAGCTAGGGTAGAGCTTCTGTTCAATATATGTTAGCTCCAATTAACTACTTTAGGCTAGAAATTATGTGGAATACCACTCCTTGTTAGAAGACTTCGCGCCATATTCATAATTGTGTGGTTCTTTCTCTCACAAGCACTATTTTGCTCTGGTGTAAAAGTTGTAGTCAATTGTCTTCGTATCCCATGCTCATCATAGAATTCATTAAACTCTCTTGAGTTATATTCTCTACTGTTCGTTAAAATGTGTGTGAAATCTGCAAGTGTACGGTCAAACAAGTAATGGAGTGGAATTTAAGTCCAAGTTGTCATCCTACGAGGTAAGATTTAATTATTGAACACACAACTCACGCTTTAGTTGAAATGATCGAAATTTGGATTTTTAAAAGCAAATAAATAAATACAAGTAAAAATAAAGCAAGTTAATAAAAAGAAAGTTATTTTTGAAAGTTTTCTTCAATATTTTTATGAGCTTGGGACTTGCAACTTCACAACCATTGATTCCGCTAGCTACCCGTTCATTGATTCAACAAAAACCAATCTTAGTTAACGATCAAATTCCATGTAATTAGTCAACTACCCCTCTCGAAGCTTGTTAATCTTCCTTAATTAGGTCCCTTCACTTATCTCTAAGAGAGCGCGTTATCAACCTTCTTAAGTGCATTAATAACAAGAAACTCAAGCAAATATCCCTGACGTTCAATTTATGTGATTGCATTATCTACAAGCAAATCTCTTTGTGTTGTCTAAATTAATGTCATTTATAGCCTAATCTAATTCATGCGCTCCTCTCTTGAGTTCAACACAAAGCAATAAACATCCACCCATCCAGCGCCAAATAAGTGAAAGCCACACAAAAAAGGATAAAGAATTAACTAGAAACCAATTTTAGGAGTTGAACCAATAAACTAGCAACTAAGGCTCACAATGGGGCTACATCGCTCGTCCCAAGAAGAGAAGCTTAGCTACAAGTACACAAGAGTAAGAATACATAACCGGATTTTGATAAATAAGGCTGGAGAAAAAGATTATTGCATTAATATTCTTCAATCTCGAACTTTTCTTCGAAAACCAAACCAAACTTCGATAGAAATCTCAAAGAAACTAAGTATCTTAATGCATATGTGAATGTATCTCTTAAAACTAAGCTAAGAATAAAATTTATGCTCAAAATTTACTATAAAAAGAATTCTAAGTAAGCTAGGAAAAGTAAAATTTTCACGAAAATATAACAATGCGGCCGCATGGACGTTCAAAGTTCCTCAGCCTCGTTTCTTCTCTTCTATCGTGCTATCTCCTTGGTCTTATAGCTAAACACCATACGGCCACATATTTTGCAAACTCCTCTGAAATGGGCCGCATGAAGTCATACGGGACAGACTCATGCGGCCGTATGATTTTAGATGCCTCTGATAAGCGCATGGCTACACCATGGCCACATGCTTCCTTTAGGCATCAATTTTGTCCTTCATTTTTTAGCTTTGTTCGTTCTGAGCCCCAAACTCTGTGATTTGTATAGACTTGCCCCAATTTGTACAATTCCTCTCACATATTAGATTTTAACCTTCAATTTACCAAACTAAACATAAATACGAACTTTTAAACACAATATTACATAATTAATGACACATATAGAAGAATTAAACATCACATTTAAACATCTATCATCCACCACGCTACGCAACACTTTTATTGAGGTACGTACTTCATTCTCAACCATTGTGTTGAAACTTTTGAAAGCTAGAAGAGCTTCAGATTTTTCATGCAAAAAATACACCCATAGTTTTTTTTGCCAAAATCATCAACGAACGATATAAAATACTGTTTACCTCCATTTGACATCAGAGTGATTGACCCACACAAGTCAGAATGCACTAGCTCCAGCACCTTTTTAGCTCTCTGAGATTTTCCTTTCGAGAATTGATTGCATTGTTGTTTGCTAACAATGCATGCTTGACAAACTTGAGAAGGACAATCAATGTTTGGTAGTCCTTCCACCATATTCTTTTGCTGTAGAATCTTTAGTCCATCAAAACTCAGATGCCCATAGCAAAAGTGCCACAACCATTCTGGTTTACTTAGTTTTGCTATTAAGCCCAGTTTTTCATCTAATAGCCTATAAACTCCTCGTTTAATAGAGACTTCATATCCCTTCTCCTGTAGCTGACCAATGCTGAGTAGTTTTGTTTTCAAGTCTGGAATAAATAGCACAGTAGGAGTACCCTGAAAGGAATTGTCTTTGGTTCAAATAATTATCTTTCCTTTTCCCACCACTGAGACTTGGGAATTGTCTCCAAATTTCATAGTATCATGGAAGGACTCATCCAACTTTGAGAATGTCGATTTGTCACCACACATATGGTTGCTACATCCCACATCTAAGTACCATATGTCTTGATTAGCTTCTTCCTTGGCATAATAAGCTATCAACAGAGAAATTTCTTCATCTTTCTCTTCTCTATGATGTTTACTCAAATTTGATTGATATTCCTAGCTATAATGTCCAAACTTATGACTTATGACACCTGTAGCACTCAATCTGAGACTTGTCTATTGACCTTGATTTATTATTGGATGGGTATCATCCTTCTCAGCCTCCTCGACCTCTCCCTCTTTCCTGAGAATGAGAGTAGTTATAATTTTCTAACTTTTCTTCCTAGTTTCCACGTCCTCTGCTTCCTCTGCCTCCTTATTTTCTTTGGTTAATATGATTGTTGTTGAATGCTTGCAAAGCCTGCTCTTCTTGATCTTCTTCGAGAAGATTACATTCATGCACCTACAGTGAGTTCTGCAATTCATCAATTGAGTGGCTATCAAGGTCTTCAACTCCTCAATTGAATAGACAGCAAAGTTGAATTTTGTTGTCAATGACCGAAGGATCTTTTCAACAATCATGACGTACATCTTCTCTTTTATCCCTATAAATCTGCATTTTATTAACAATTGCCATATCCTTGAGAAAAAATCATCAATCGATTCTCCAGACTTCATTTCTAAAGTGTCAAATTCTTCACGGAGTGACTGTAACACTACCAGTTTGGCTCGTGCATTGTCCTCATATTTTTTCTTCATAGAATCCCATATATGTTTGGCTGTATCTTTGCAAAGAATTGTCTCCAAAGTTGATCTATCAGTTGCTTGAAAAAGATAGCTCTTGGCCTTAAGATCCTTCAACTTCTGTGCTTCGAGATGGGCTTTTGTGATTCCATCAACACAACTCTGTCTTCCAGTTCTACTATCCCAGAAACCAAGACTATCCAATACTCTTTGGACCTAAGGAAGTTTTCCATCAATAAGGTCCAATGGTCATAGTGACTATCAAAAACGGGAATTGTGGGTTGAACAAAATTTTCAGCTACCATGAGAACACTGCTGCTGTAGTTGTAATTTTCTTGTTGTATTCACGAGAGGAAGAAAAGTAAAGTGGCTGTTTTGTTGTTCAAAAACTCACTTTTTGACTCTCACTTACAAATGGCTCTAATACCAACAATACAAAATAAAGAAATACAAAAAATTGAGGGAGAAAATATTTGTTTTATTCTCAGATTTGATACATACAAATTACACTACAGAGACTTGAATTTATAGAGCAAAAAACAGAGGGAGAAAATATTTGTTTTATTCTCAGATTTGATACATACAAATTACACTACAGAGACTTGAATTTATAGAGCTCAGTGGATAAGCTTATGACTAATTCAACTGAAAAACATTTTTTTCTAAAGACTAGGACTTTACTGATACCAGTACTTAATCAGTTGCTAATGACTAGGTCAACTAATGGGTAAGTCCAAAACATAAACAAAGTTAATTATTTTCTAACACGTACTTCACGTCAGTGGATGTCAGTTGCTTCCATTATCCTCGATTGCTTGAGCTTCGCCACCACTAAAGGCACGACGGAGGGTAGGAACTGCAAAAGAACCTTATGGTCGATGAATTATCGAAGGTTGAATTAAGCCCGTGAAAATGAAAAATCCAGAGACTCGGAGAAGACCAAAACACATTAGTCATTACCATGATTTGGAGAAGCACAAAACCCAGTAATCAATGCAAGCAAATTTATCGAGTATTGGAATGCAAAAGGGTATGTATTTTTTGTGATGGTTCATGTCTCTAAATATCCGTGATGAAAAGGTTAAAGAGAAACATATAATAATAAATAAAAATAAAATAAAAAATAAAAAAATACCAGTTGAGTCTGCAAATGGTGCCTGCTAAAATATATTATATAGATATATAGATATACGACGTCAAAAATGGGTCGAGCATTGGACTGTGCTCATATGAAAATCGAACTTTTGGGCCTTCTGCTTTACCTCCCAAAGCACCACTCCCTTCTTGGGAGTCCAAACAACTTTAACGGCCAACTTTGAAAAGAAGAAATTATGTCTTATACCATTTTTTGGGTCGTGTTTCGTATTTGCATGTATGTTTGTTTTTTTATACTTTTACACTATTTATTATCAGATTTAGATCCCATGTTTTTAGGGGTTAAATATTTATTATTAGATTTATTAATTATTTTATAATATAATAATATAATATTTCATTTATATTTTACGTAATCTGGGTGTAATCAAATATAGATTTCGACCTGATTCCATTGATTTTTAGTGTTCGAATTTAAATTTACTCATTATCCTATTTTTGTTGGAAAAATGTTCTTTTCTTAATTTCCCTATTATTGTAATATATTTTTTTGATACCTACCATTAGTATCTAGAAGGCATTTAAATAGTTTATTTATCTTTTTAATTAATAATAGTTTATTAATTAATTAAAAAAAGTTTAACATGATAGAGTTTTTGATACGGAGGTATGATACTGCCCCTTTTGATACCAAATCCTGAAACGTAGTTACCCTTGTCTGTATTAATTGGTTTTGGTTATATATTTGTACTTTTTAGAGTTTGCACAATGCATAGTATTCATTAGCAATGATTTTAATCTTTCAGTAGTTGACTTATACATCTTCGAGTTACAGTTGCTGATTGTTTAGTGAATGCTAGTTTATTGGTTTATTACGTTGATACATTCTGATGATACGGATCGCACCTATTAGTTAATAGTTTACCTCTTATAATTTTTTTCAAGTATAAGGTTAAGCTTACTTAACAATCATATGAATTAGTGTGTAATGTGAAGCAAAAATAAGATCCCAACACTAGATTTCTCTTTGAAATATATTACTTGTGCCTCACTACAAGAATTGGATTTTTTTCTTACCTTGTGAGAGTTTAACTTATGACGGTTTTGTGTATATGTTTAAGTGAAACGCGTAACATGTTTTTTTTGTGCTGATTACTATGGTTGAATATATAATCTAGTTGAGCTTTGGATGATCATCTTACCTATTCAAGAGTTTTATTTGTGGCTTTTGGGATCGTAGGGGATGGTCGTGATGGTCGCATGATACGTTAGGATTATATTCTATTTGTCACGGTAGTTACATGGTATTATGTACGGTCATACATATTCATGCTTCCTCACTCAACTTTGAACATAAAAAAGAAAGAAAAGAAGAAAAAAGAACAATATGAGTGATCGTAGTCATATTCTTATTCTCTAAAATGTTTGTAACATCGAAAGAAATAAAATGAAAAGTAATGAGAAGTGTCCAAAACATACAAGGACGTTCTAGTTTATTGCACCCTTAGCTTGGCTGTCAATGTGCTTCTTCAAAGACTATTGTATTCATATGTGGTACTCATTGAATCATCATCTTCCTCATTCCAATGCGTTGCCAATAAGTTTGATTAGCTTCCAGTATGTACAATTGTTTGGAATCAATGTCAGATGTTCTATGGTTGGTGTACTAGTTTGACGGTCTACGAACCGTTATAATATATAACAACACCCTGTCATTATTCTTGGTTATGTGAAGTTCAAAACCTACAGCTAAATGTCATCAACCAATACACATTATAAAACTCTGTGGAAGCATTTATTGGAAACCACTGATGAAATGGAACATAGTAAAACCAGCATTTCATAATCAATTCCTTATGTTTCTCACTAATGCACTAATGCTAATACACCAATTCAGCAGTGTGTTTATTATTTAAAAGTATAATTAATCATGGTTTGATGTTAAGAATGGGAGATGTACGAGTAGGCAAAATCAAACGATAGACATTAAAACACATCATGGACTTGTAAATTGAGAAGCATGAAGGAGGAAGTAAGTAAAGCTAACCTTCTATTATAAATACTAGATGTTTGACAAAAGGGCAAGATTGCATATGCTTCAATTTTTCAATCTGTATATTAATTACTTGGCAATGTCAATCATTGTTTGAAATCTGCCATTAAAGACGTTTGCAATGGCGGAATATAATAAAATTCTGGGAACGAAACCATACCTGGTAATGGAAGAATTATTGTTTTACACTTATGTGATTCTAGGTTCCCGCTGTCACTCAGAATTGAAAATTCTGAGTGACTCTTAATCATTCAATATATATATACACACACACACACACACGGTTGTGTATTGTCAGTGGTGGGACTCCATATCATTTGAATCATATCAGTAAGATCCCATGAAATCTGCAAGATTCTCAACTATAGTTGATGATTTGGGTGATTTTATTTTTATTTTTTTTTGTTTAATTATCCATGTATTTTATTTATTTGTGTAGAAATTTCATGTATTTTTGTAAATTTTTATGAACCAAGTGTAGATTTCAATTGGCAGTCCATTTTGCACCCAATCATCTAAAGCAGCCTTTTGAAAAAGATGCTTTAAAACTAACAGAATCCATTACCGGCCTACTTACGCTCTACGTCAAATAAACACCCTAGAGTTTATGGCTCAAACCCCTCAAAAAACAAAAATAATTAAGTTATGGTATTTGGAAGGTTCCAATACATGTCATATACTATCTCATTCTTTGTTCCAAGTCTAAGAATTTCGAAATCTTGTACTGATGTTTCAATGCATAACTTACAATATGATTGATCAAAAGAAAATTGACAAGTTTATTAAATTTATGTAGCATAAATAATTTCTAATTAATTTTGGTGAAATAAATAAGCTTTTCCACTCTACTTTGGTCGGTACACTTATAGCACTTCTTCTTTACCTCTTGAAACAATAACCGATTTTTCATAATTAAGTTTTTTCCTCTGTTTCACTCTTCGAATTCCTCAATCGAATCCCTATCCTTTATAACTTTCGATGTCAAACAAGATGTGTAATGATAGCACATGACAAAACATTTGGGCCTAATTATGTGTATCAAACCTCAAACATAAAATTCAAACCAACAAAGGCGTCTCCAAATTTTTTATCTATCAAGTTGGAAAGAAAGTATTAACGTATATTTACAACACCTAATTACTTAAGCATTTCTCCACGCAATTATTTACAACCCTCAATTCTTATTATTGTACTATATGCTAAAAGTTTCATATATTTTATCAAATTAATATGATTATTAAAACCAATTTCTATAGCCACCATAAATAGCATCACTGATTGGGATAACATTGTTATATATTGGAACAACTCGGCACATAAGTTCCCATCCGTCATCAAGTAAAGCCAAATTGGGTACAAAACCAGCAGTGTAGAAGGACCAACTTTCTTCATCTGCTCAGTTTTAAGGTCATCCAATACCAACTCCTTCTTATTCACTTGCAATAAATCATCCCCGTTATTCAGAAACTTCAAGGGAACCATGTTGTTTCGTACAATACTGAACTTCTTCACCCAGGACTCCATCTTTCCATACTCATTCATACGCCAAATATCCCACCTCTCAACGGCATTGTCACAATAACCGATAAATAGACCTAATGATTTCTTATAAGATGACGGAGACAAGCATAATTCCATTAAATTCTAATCAAGATTTTGTGGCAAATCTATCACCTTGAAAACCTCCTCAGTTACATTGAAAGACATGATGCAATTAGGCTGATCATTATTCGTTCACGTTGTATATGCCAACCAATGCACATCATCGTTCACAAAAGCATTGCCGGACCAATCATTGTGGAGAAAACCAGGCACCAACGCCTGAATTCGCCGCCAAGATTCATCTTTTACCCCACAAACCGTAGCACGACGCCCATTCTCAGACTCATAACAAGAGTTATGCAAAATTTGCACCACCTTGAAGTCAGCAGCTTTACGATCAAATCCAAACCCAACTGCCATATGAGAAAACTTTCTTTTGAAACAATAAAACCCTTGTGGATCTGGAAGAATCTTGAATTTCCGTATGGCTGGATTCCAGAGAATCACAATGCCAAAATAAGTGAAATAGTTGGTGTCAAACAAGCAGATGAGCCCATGGCATGAACCTACAAGCCTTAAGTACCCATGAATACTTTTAAAAGGAGACTCAAGCCTTTTACATGAGGAAAACTCGGTGTCACCATGGAAAGAGAAGTATTGTTTTGTGTAGTCAGTGGATTCATAGTAAACCAGGTAACAAGGATCGCAATTAGAGCCACCATCATAGCCACTTGTAACGTCGGAGAAAGCAAGGAGTTTAAGAAATTCGTGATGAGAGATTAACTGTGAAAATAATTTCGAAACACACCTGAGTACAAGAAGGTATTTGGGGTTGAGTTTCAAGAGGATTTTGAAGATGACATCTTGAGGAAGATTGGAGATTAAATCTTGGTTTCTCATTCTTGTATGGTTTCTCGAGTTTTCAATTCACTGTGAAGAGAGGTTTACTTTGGGGGAAATATATACATGCAACGAAGAAATGAATGTAACATTGTTTTTGCTAAGAAATGCTTATTGGCTAAAGCACATGTGGTTGCCACGTATGCGTATAGGCCGCTAAACTTTTATGCTTGGAAGATTTGCTCTATGCGTGTACATAATATTTAATGCTTAATTTGATAGCGCGATGAACCGCATTGAGACGATAACTTTAATGTAAGTGGCATATGAGATGATATCTCCTTGAGAGGTTCACGTGTTATTCTTTTGTTAACATTTGCACCGTGCTTGTTTGGAAGCGTATAATGCATCTCACTTATGCTAGCATGGAGTAAAAGATGAGTTTATAATGAACCATGCTATATACTTCAACTAATATGTTACCCTTTTAACATAAAACTTTAGTCCCTCACAAGTGGTACAAGTCTCACCTAGATTTTTCCATGTGAACGAACAATTGAGATCCTAGAGATCGGAAGAGCGTCGTGTAGGCCCCAAAGTCGAACCATGATGGTTGGTAAAATCAATGGATGGCTCTTAAGGTAGTTTTATCTACTCAAGGTCGTGACCTAGACGTAATTGAAGACATGGAAGATTTAGGACTTAATAGAGTGGGTGTTCATTCTTGGTTTGAAGAAGGATAGATGGCATGTAGTTATTTAAGGATGGCCAAGATGATATGGTGCTTTATGTGAAAGGAAGATCGTTAGGAAAAGTGCAAAAGAATCTCACACGGGGTAGGCATGTTAAGATTGTTAAGATGGTTTGTTCAAGAACTAGTCTAATCCACCAAACGGGTTAACCTTTTAAATAGCACCACATAATATGAGGGAGGTCCCGAGATCCACCGACAAAGCTTTTATTCTGCTTGGCTATTGTGTTAACTTAATGTATCTACTTTAGTTGATTCTTTTTATAGATGTGATATCAATAAAATAACTAATAAAGACGAGAGGAATAAGTTTTTCCAAACGTTTTTAAATAATCAAAGTTGATCATTAAGTAAGTTATAAGCTCAAAATAATATAAATAAGATATTGAATGCAGGTTAAAAAAATGGAAAAAAGATTGCAAATGACATATTTGCAATGACTGGAAAATTTCTGAATAAAAATTTTATTTTATTTAACATGTGTTGTTATGACTTTGCCTAAATTATTTTTCAACAGTCATTATTGAACCCGCACTTGTCGAATAATTCTTCCAATTTAAAGCCAGTTAAATTAAATAAATTCCAAATATTTGAAACTTTCTCAACACATTTAAATTAAGCTTGGGTTCAAGTTCATTTATTATTGGCTACTTTTAGTTCGAGGCCAATGTTCTATTATCCTAATGGGAAAAGGGAAAAAAGGGGTACAGTTTTGAAACTATTCAGAGAAATAGGTAGTCACTATTGATATTTTTAATTTTTTTTTTTTTTAAGAAATATCTCAAGTTGAAAATCAGAGTTACATGAGTTACATCTACACACACACACAAGTAGAATCGTTGCCATTTCACTTTTTCTCGCCCATTTTCACTTGCTAAATTGGATTAAGTCGTCTTGGCTATTCACTTAATCTCGCAATCATGGCCATTCATTTCATTAGAGTTTTTTAAAAATTTTTATTTTATTTTTTATTATATTTATAGATATATTTGATTTCGCTTATTATTATCACTATATTTTTTTAATGATTTCATTTTATACAGAAATATCTCTCTTTCCTTATCGGCATTTCCGTTCCTTCCTCTAATGCAACTCATTCTATTTAAAAAGCATTTCAAATCTCTCTCTTTCCATTCCTTATTTTGAGCAGTTTTATTTTCAATCGATTTTCTTAATTTTTAGTTCCAATTTATCTCCCACCATCAGATTCTTCCCAAATTGGTTCCAGTGTTCACCAATGTTTAGAAAATCGGACCGGTCATCGAACCGGAAAAAACTAACAGTTCAAGATTCAAAAGGTCGAATCGGGTCGAACAGAGGTCAAACAAGTTTTATTGAAAACTTAAAAAATAAATGCTAAAATTCATAAAATTGTCAAAATAATTAGCAAAACTCCATAATAAAAAGGCAATTAAGTAACTTCTGGGCATTATAATTGAATTCTCACATGGATTTGTCATTAAAAAAAAGTTGAAATTTTATTCATTTTTTAAGAGTGATTAAAAATGTGACTTTAGGCATAGAAAGAGAATCTCACACTAGTTATTTAGTGAAAAGAATTGAGGATAGTTTATAATTTTAATGGATTATTATTTTAAAAAGTTTATTGTGAATCGGTGAACTGTATATGTGTTTGTTAGGTATCTTGCCAAAAATAATCCTAAATTAAAAAGGAAAGAAGTAGGAATTCTTGGAGGAAAAAGAATCCAAATCATAGGAGGGATTGTCTTGTCTTCCAAGTCAATGAAGCCTATAATTAGAGGTGTTTTCTTCTTCTTTAACGTATAAGTGGTACAAGTGAGTTGAGGGAAAAATTTGTGAGTCTAGCACCTTGAGAGTTTTCTTGTAACTCTTTGTGATTTATTCAAAGGGTAGAAAATTAGGTGTGGTAAATCTCGGGGTTATTTTTCCAATGTCACTTGGGTCGAGTTAAAGAGTCTTGTGAAGAAAAATAGTAGCCTAGCATCTTGGGAATTCTTATATTTTTTGCGGGTTGGGTAAATGGCAAAAATTGTTAGACGCAGTAAAGCTTGTAATATTTTTCTTGTAATACTTGGGGGATCATTTTGGCGAGTGAAAATTCTATATGGTTATAGCGATTTTAATCATATAGTGGAAAGTTTTGACAGTCCGTTAAAATTGCCTTAGTCTTTTATTTTTCCTTGTCTTAATTAAATTTCTTAAACAACGGTCCTGCGGGTGTAATCAGGGAATTTGCCTTAATTCCCAGCAGTGTTTACCTTACACTGTCATATTGCTTCCCAGATTGGTTCCATTATTCGCCAATATAATGTTCAGAAAATCAGACTGGTTATCAAACTAGAAAAGCTAACTATTCAAGGTTCAAAAGGTCGAATCAGGTCGAACCAATGTCGAACTGGTTTTAATTAAAAACTTAAAAAATAAATGTTAAAATTTAAAAAGTTGTCAAATAATTGGCAAAACTCCATAATAAAGGGGCAATTAAGTGACTTTTAAGTATTATAATTGAATTCTCACTTGGATTTGTCATTAAAAGGGTTGAAATTTTATTCCCTTTTTAAGGGCAATTGAAAATGTGACTTTTGAGCATAGAAAGGCATCCCACATTGGCTATTTAGTGAAAAAAATTGAAGATCCATCCAACCGAGGTCTGAATGTCAAGCGATGTCAATTTGCAATTCTTAAAAGCATTTTCCATTGTCATGCCTTTAATAGCACCATTATGATCAGCCAAAAATTGGAATAGAACAAAGAAGTTACTTGGATTGAGAGAACTTTCTAATTCATCATGACCCCGAAAAGGTAGCCCTTGCCTCAATAAATACTGGAAACAATCAATTGATGCATTAAGACGAATGCGGTAATCATCCTTTGCCTGTTATGATTGCCTGTGCAAAACTATTTGAATACTTTGCTCTTGTTTCATTAATGCATCACAATTCATTTTAGCTTGATTGTGCTCACTATCATGCTGCCGAACATGACTCTAAGCCTCTCTTTATCTTTCCAATAAGTGAACCACTCGCTAACAAAAGCATCGCCCCCTGACTATTTCCCTTTATCTGGTTTGAAAAGATAACAATAAAAACAATAAGCGGCATCTTTGGATATACTATACTCCAACCAATCACCAAGAATAGTCGAATCTTCTATATGCGCTCTCTCCAAATTTCTGTTTCGAGAAGTTATGATCCTTATGTTGAGAAGGACCTTTTTGCAAATATGCTCTGTGAACTTGATCTCTAATTTTAGGGCCATAGTTTGCAATAGGAATCCTTAGCCCAAGATCGGATGGAAGCTATGAAGCATCAAATTCGACAACCATGCTTGAACTCTTCCCAACAACACTTGAGTTCTCTTCAACTCTATTTGTGCCTTCACAAATTTTATTTGTGCTTTCCCCAACTCTATTTGAGCTCTCCGAAACTCTGTTTGTGCTCTCTTAAACAATATTTTCTTGTTCAAGCCTCTTTTTTTTTTTTTCAATATCTCTCCATAATCTGAAACATTCAACAACAAAATGTCAAACATTATTCTAACTTCTAAGATTATAAAATCAAAATCAAAATACAACTTTAAGCATAACAATAAACACACTTAGACAAACCAAATTTACCACCTATTCTTCAAGCATAAACAAGATAGCTTGCAAAAACTTTTCCACATATTCTTCAAGTTTATAGATGTCAAACATTATACTAACTTCTAAGATTATATATATAAAAAAAAAACTTCTAAGATTATAAACTCAAAATCTAAATACAACTTTAAGCATAACATAAACACACTAAGAGAAAGCAAATTTACCATATATTCTTCAAGCATAAACAAGATGGCTGGCAACAACTTTTACACATATTCTTCAAGTTTATTTTTATCAATTTTCAAAGTACAATAATCAATATATTCAAATGACCATCACACTGATTAGCTAGAGAGTACTGTTGCTTCAATGCTTCTTATTCCTATGTCCTCACATCGCTAATTAGTAATTAATCCTCCAATGTTCCACATGTTGAATGCATTTCAAAAGAATAATTAGTGAGAAATGAAAATGATATGCATTTTAAATTAGGGCTTTACATATCCAGCCATTCAATACATCTACATTCAATCAACCCCTACATCAAAATTAAGGCTTTACAATTTACATATTACACTAATTAAGAAAGTATAATTTCAACTTTCAAGCCTACCCAAAAATTAAAAGTAAGTTGTAAACTATTTTGGATTTAGGGTTAGATTGCAACTATATGTTACCACAAATGATCTCCCGCCAGATATAGAGCGGGATTATCCCGCCATATGTACACATGGCGAAAGATTATTTGGGAAACTTACACACAATGGACCCCTACATGTGGGGGCCTACACAGTTGTCCCAGTAATCTTCCACCATACATCTGGCGGGAGATCATTACTGTGTATATGTTACTTGTTGACTGTTGTCCGCTAAACATAAGCAGTAAGTTTGCCGTCACCAGCCCTCCGCCATCGACCGAAAGAGATTGTACTGCTCACTCTATTCTACTTGATTTACAAACCAACACTTTCCATCTCTGGCCTTTGAATATTCTCATTGACACCTGGTGCTCCTCTAGATGATTCCTTCCTAACGAACGTCGTGGGAAAAAATGGTGGTCGGTCAGAGTTTGAGATGCGTGGAGGATCTGAGCCCATAACCATGTTCAATTCAAATTTCAATTCAATGTTGTATGTTGACTGGAAGGGAAAGTAAAGACTTTGGGTCGGGTTCTCTTCATTTGTTTGGGCCGTAGAAACTGGTGTACATTTAAACAAAAAACAAATTTTTTTAATTTGGTTGCCATTTGGGCCAAGACTTCAGTGCGGTTAGGCCCAATATGTAAGTGGCCTTCTCCCGGGTCCAGTGCGGTCAGTGGACTGCACTGGACTTCAAATGCCTTTGCCAATGGACAGGCCATATAGTAGAAGACATAAAAAAATAAATTATAAAAAAATCAAAAAAAAAATAGAAAATTGTAAATGTGAAGGCCTAAATGACCTCGGGTGGCCGAAAACTTATGGTAGCTTCTGGGAAGCTATTATACGTTAAATTCTGCACCAAATGCCAAAACACCCAAATTTCAACTCGATCTTCAGTCCAATACTCCCTCGATCTATTCTGCCATGTGTTCTACAATGGCTTGTCACATAAATAATATAGATTGTTTAATAACATAGCTTATTATACAAATAACACATATATATTGTCATACAAATAACATAATTTTTTACGCAGATAAAATAACTTATTATACACTTAAGAAATCTTTCAACATGAAAATATTGTTTACCATTAGTGAACTTTATCAAAAAATTATAATAGGAAAAAAAGAAAATGAAAGATAGAAAAAAAATTAGAAGATTCTGAAATCACCGGGAAAAAGAAAAGGAAGAAAGAAAAATTAAAAAAAATGAGGGAGAAAGGAAAAAAAGATGAAAAAAGAACTTGTTGGAATTTGATGAACGGCCACTGGAATTTGGCGGCAGAAATCTAGTTGTGGGAGCTCGCGATCGGTCGCTGGATTTCGACTGTCGGCGGCAGACTGGATTCCAGTCGGCATGGTTTAATGGCACACATTATTTTGCAAGCCCCAGGAGTCGAACCCGTGACCTTGTCTTGACATACAAGTACTTCACCAATTGGACTAGATTAACTTTCAATTAATACTTTGGATTTATAATATATATTATATAGATTATTACTACTATAGTGACCAACATGTTGCCTATAGCAACAACTTACCATCAATAAATACAACAACAAAGGCGGGCAAATCTTTCCGCCAATCATATAGCGATGACTTTTACGTGTTGCCGCTATAGATAGCAACATACCGCGGCAATATCACGGGTAATCCCTATAGACAAAACCAGTAGTGACAACGTTATGATGTCTTCGCTATAAGGTTTTGTCTATTGTGGCAACTCAAAATCACTGTTATAGCCAATGGTATAGCAACGGCTTTTGATGTTGTCGAAAACTGTTGCCACTATAGGCGTTATTTGTTGTAGTGGATCAAGTCATGGTCATTGAAGGTAATGATCCTTCCATATTTGACCTTATGGTAAATGATACGACCCAATGGGAGCAACTGAACATCAATAAATGAGCTAAGATTAATCCATCAATTTAGAATCAACATTATCATATTTGAACAAATAATAAGTGTTTTCCAAGCGGAAATGAGCCACTGAGCAAAACTAATGGGCTAAAGCCTTGAGCCACTAGTTTTGTATCAAAATTCCATCGTTTCAGGGGTAAAATCGGCACTTCAGTTATTCTAACATAATTCTTGGCAAATTTTCTAATTTATTTATTTTTATTTTTACTTAAATAATTAGAATTTTTGTATATTTTCTTTTAATAATTAGGTTTCTTTTCCTTCAAGAATTAGGTTTTATTTTACTCTATATAAAGGGTTTTATTGTAGCACAATTAATTATATAGAGTTTTACGATGAATTAAAAATATTGCCTTTGTTAAAGAGATGGATTCTCTTATTGATAGATCGTATTTCGTGGATTCGAATTACACGTCTCTTATCAAAGGATTTAGGGGTTTAATCCTTTGTATTGAGGGTTTTAACTTGTGTTCGTGATCAATTTTCAACGGTTACAGGTCCTAAGTCCAAATCTATCGCCCAAATATTGGCTTTTTTGGGTTTCGACGTCGTTCATTTACTTGGATTAAAATACGGGCTTCCCTGATCTTATCATCTGGTATCAAAGCATTAAGCTCCAATTTTAGATAACCAAAAACTTTAATCTTTCCTTTGGTTATCGTTAGCATTGGGTTAGATTGGTTATTTGGTTGAGTTGAAATTTTTGTTGGTTTTTGTTGTTTGAGATTTCGTGAATGTTTGGGAGAAAAGTTGTGGTTCATTGATGAATGGAGAAAAATTGTGAATTTAAATTTCAAACGAGGTGTTTGGTGAATAATAGGCCTTGTAGTGCGGTGATTGATGAAGATTGTCCCACTAATTTGGCTAGCCATGTTTGTCAAACTAGTAAATTTACCTCTATTAAAACATCATAAACCCTATTACTTGTGATTGTATGGATGTGGCAACGTGAAGGTGACTGAGCAAGTGTTTGTAAACTTTGCCATAGGGACGTATAAGGATATAATATTATGTGATGTGGTTCTTGTGAGCTCTTATTATATTTTATTCAGGGAGCCACGGCAATATTGCATCAACGCAGTCTGATAGGGCTAAAAATTGGTAATAATTTGTTCAAAAGGGGGAAAATCATTCTTTCTTCTTTGACACCAGAGCAAGCACTTGTGGATCAGAAGAAATTGAGGATAGAAAGTGACCCGTTTGAACAGTTTAAAGAACCATTCTGGATTATCTATGAGGAGTTAGAAAGATTAGAGCAAGAACTAAAAGAAAAAGAGAGAAGAGAAGGAGACGAAAAAGAGATGATTAAAGTTGCCATAAAAATTATTGAAAGGGAAAAAGTTGTTGAGGAAACTATTAAAATGTGAAGTTGTAGAGGTGATAGAAAAAGAAAATGAAAGGGAGATAATAATTGAAGAGATGATTGAAATAAAGATTAATGAAGTTTGTAACATCGATTGAAAAGGTGGAGGAGAAACAACAAGACTTTGGAAAATTCGATGAAGTTGAGAAAGTAGACTTGATCATTGTCAAAGTTGTAGTTGAAGTTGAGAAGAGTGTAATTGAGATAATTCCATATGAGTACAATGGCCCTTACCTTGTATCTCATGAAGCTAACAAACCCCTCCCTATTTTGTTTAAGTCTCTTTTATAGGTTAATTATCGAATTTAGGAGGTTTAAAAAAGATCCTTTTTGATAGAGCTTGCAGTGTCAATCTATTGTGATTCCCTATGCAAAGAGTGCCACGTGGCTATTCTTTTCGATGACGAGAGTTTATTTCCATTTGACCCAGGTGGACTTTGTCGATCGTTTGAACCCTGTGGCAATTTGAGGACGAATCTTCTTGAAGAGGGACAAGCTAAGATTAATCTGTCAGTTCAAAGCTAATGGTATTAGATTTGGACAAATAATATATGTTTTGCAAGTAGAAACGAGCCAATGAGCAAAACTCACGTGCTAAAGCCCTTGAGCCCACTAGTTTTGTAGTGAAATTCCATCGCTTTGGGGATCAAATTGGCACTTCAATTATTATGGCAGAATTTTTGGTGAATTTTCTAATTTATTTATTTTATTGTTACTTGTAATTAGAATTTTTGTATATTTTCTTTTAATAATTAGGTTTCCTTTCCTTCATGAATTAGGTTTTATTTTTTACCCTATATAAAGAGTTTCATTGTAATACAATTAGTTAGAGAGAGTTTTGCGATGAATTAAAGAGATTGTCTTTGTTAAAGAGATGGATTTCTCTTGTTGGTAAATCGTGTTTCGTCGATTCGAATTATACATCTCTTAGTAAAGGATTTAGGGCTTTAATCCTTTGTAGCGAGGGTTTTAACTTGCGTTCATGATCACTTTTCAACGGTTACAAGTTCTAAGGTATAGCGACCTGAAATTTTTAGAAAATAAATTTTATTAAATAATTACGCGTATCTATAATCTCGCCAATCTTAAAGTTCGTTTTAGTTCACGCTCGTCTTCGTCTAGTTAGTCATACTTTAAGAACTTAATTAAATTTATATTAAACCACTTTATTCTATTTTAAATCCAAATAAATTCCATATTAACCAAGTCATTATACTCTAAATTCCAAAGTTTAGCTCCAATTTTTCCTTCGGCCTATTACGTTTTAGTCCAAATAATCTCTTATTGCAATATCAACTACTATTGCATATGATATATTTACGAACTAAGATTCCCGTCTCCTACCTGAACTAGAAGTTCCTACCAGATACAAAGCTCATGACCTATTTCAACTAGGAGATTGTTGACTTCAGAGCCTATAGATACCTCCCCATTCTCACAGCTTCATTCGCACAACCCACAGTCATTCATGAATCGATAATTGGTATGGTCAATCACCTCGCATTGTTCTTTTGCTTATTTTTCCCTTTGCAAACACAAATCTACACACACAGACACACATACACCAGGAAGGCAGATCACAAATCACATAGATTCACTTCTACACACACGGCCAATAAATACACACTTTGATACACAGATACATATATATATAAATATATATGTATATATGCACACAGCACCACTGGCCGTCACCACCGGCATCACCACCACTTCACCACCGGCGCAGTTTGCAATAAAAACATTGTAAAATTTCTACACCACTGCGACGCCTCTGTCCTTCGAGCCTCAACCTCCGCGACCCCCTCTCAGTCCCCAAGGTCACAACTGAAAATTTCGAACCAAGAATTCATCCTATACCACCTATCCCTCGAACCCAACTCTCGGATGAACCCAAGAACCAGGCGCCAAGCCTTGACCGCAGCCCTTCGCGAAGCCAACACCGCGCTCTTGCTTCGATCGCACCCATCAGCCGCACGAAACCCCCAAATCTTGAGCCCAAAACTCCTTGGCCAACCGTGAACCCCAGTCGCGTCCCTCGCTACCACGCGCCTGCCTTGACCAACATCGCCTCACCCCATCTCTACCCTCTGTTCTCTGCTTTCGTTGACCTTCAAATGGAACGAGACAGTAGGGATGAGGATTTATTGGATTTTATTTGCATCCCAGGTCCCTGAGTCTGGTTTTGAGTCTTTCCAGTTCTTGTACTTTTAGTGACACTTAAGTAGTTCAAAATTATTTCTTAGGGTCTTTTCGAACCCAAAACAATTATATCATCCAATTTCAGTCCCCATATTTAGATTATATTTTAAATTGGTCCTTAGAGTTTTGGTCTTGTCAGTCCTAGTCCCCAACTATTTGCAAAATATTATTTCAATCCCAAGCTGTTTTAGATATTCATTTTAGTCCCAGTCCTAAACTATTCCAGTGTTTCAATTTAGTCCTTAAAGTTTATTTCCTTTTTCATAAAGTATTATTTCTTCAATACTAAAATAATTTATTTTATTTTTGACTAGACGAGGCATGAAGATTCATAAGCAAGTAAGATTTTGCAAAGGTTGCCCAGCTCTTAAAGTTTAAGGTAGTTTCATTTTTCTAGAAAAAGCTATTTTCAAAAGTATGCGCAAAATTAATTGATCTGTGCTGTCAGCATGAATGTGAATATGTGATTTAGGTGTTTATTATATGCATGAACTTATTTGCTTTATGCTTAAGACGAGACGAGACGAGACGAGAATATTGATAAGATGCATGCAATACTTTATTACTATGCACTAGAATTTATATGCTTTATAGCGTGAGACGAGACTCAGAAACCAGCATTTACCATACGATGTTTGTTTCTGAGTAAAGAACTTTTCTGAGAAATTCATGTAGTTGCTTATTTATATGCATATTTGTGGTATAAGTTAATTAATTTGCTCCGAGACTACTGAGTATTTCTATGAAATACTCACCCTTTCAAATTACAACAATTTGCAGGTTTAGAATAAGAGGAGAGACGTTGAACAATGTTGGCATCAAATTTAGAATTTATTTTGGGATGAATAAAACAATATTTATTTGTTCATGAATATTTTTAAATTCCTTGTTCCTTGACATTAATAAGTTCTTTTTTCTCGGAATATTATTTCCAAGATTATTTTCTGCATATTTACCACTTCTAATTCGTTTATTTTAAAAAGAAAGAAAATATTGCTAACATCCTGGATGCTTAGAATTCGGGGCGTTACATAAGGTCCAAATCTATCGCCCGAATATTGGCTTTTCTAGGTTTCAACTTCTTTCATTTGCTTTGACTAAAATAAGCGCTTCTGTGATCTTATCAGCCTGGTAGTTCTTCATTTTTGTTCATGAATCTTCCCTTGATATTGCCCCACCAAATATCACATTAATAGTTCATGTCGTGCCAGCATTGTTGTGAGGTTGTTGATTGCAATCATTTTGAGATTTATCTTTTTTCTCCTTTACCATAACGTTTTATTTTCTATCATCCTTCATAAATTTCTGAAGATTCCCCAACTTTACAAAATTCTCTAGTTCCTCTTTTAAATGTCTAGGTTCTTCTATGGTATAAGGTTCTTATGTGGTATATATGACCTTGACTTCTGTGGAAGTCACAATACTTATGCTTGTCTATTGTAGTGACCTAGGCTTTCAGTGGTCTATGCTATCGGAGGTCATATTTATCTTTGATTTCAATCAATATCTACGACTTCGATGCATTTAATGAAGTAAAGTTCTTTGGCCCTGCATTCCCTCCACTAACATGTTGATTACTTTCCTTGAATCCTTCAATTCGAGGTCTTTTGTTGTTTGATCTCACACTAGATGAAGATAGACTTTCTTCACTATGTTCTGTTATATATGCAACTTATTCAACCTATGTTAATTTGCATCAGGTGGCCGCAATCTTTCAAATCTTCTTACTTCTTGAAAAGGAAGTTAAGAAGATTTCTGTAAGGTCATCAAAACGAATAACATACCCTTCTGTCAAGGTGCCATATGAATCGCATGCTATCCCTGTAAGAGTTTGAGGGAAAGCTTGGCAAAGTATCTGATTGGGGGTATTTTGCATGTCCATGATATATGTATAATTGTTAAGATGATTATTGGGGTCGGCAATACCATTATACTTGTTCATTCATGGATACATGAAGTTCTCAACCAAAGTGAAAGTTTTGATGTTACAGACCGATTTTTCTAAATTCATTTCCTGTTGCATGCTTGGTCAAAGATAAATTTTTTTTACTCACAGTCCAAGCAATCAAAGGGTTTAAGTGAATAAACTAATTATTGAAGGTCTTTGCGTACAAAATTTATAATAAGTGACCAACTTATATCACTTAATACTATTGAGGGACCATGTGTACAAATTTACGTGTATACACACACAAAAACATATCTGATGGCCTCTGTTTATTTTCATAAAACCAATTAATCTCTATTATTCCTTCCTTACAAACACTCTAATTTTTCTTTTTAATTATTCTAAGTATTCTATTTTGCTTCAATCAAAATCAATTTCCAAATTAATCCAATGAATTTGCAATTTATCTCACAACTAATTTTTTCCCAAATTATTTAAAGGAAAAAAACTTTTTACGAATTTATTTATCATCGATATATGTTTTGTCGCCCAAAAAACATACATAAGAATTTTTCAGATAGATCTGCATACACTCCACAACACTAGTGATCTTAATTGGCATACAAATAACAATATTATATCTGCTTTATATTCACTACAAAAGGGTAATTGGCACAAAAGATCCCTACTTTAGAATACTCTTGTGCAATTGGTCCCTACATTTGAATTCTTGGCAATTTCACCCTTACCTTCATGAATTCTTAGCAAAATTCAACCCTAATGCTAAATTAGTCCCTTATTAGAAGGGTATTTATATCCACTTATATTTTAATATTAAAAACAATTGCAAGTAAAGGTTCCAAAATAATTAGCATTATTGAAAAATAAAAATAAAACATTTTTTTTAGAGGCAGGGTGTAAATGGAGTGACTAGAAGGGTTTGAGGTTTCGATGCACAAAATGACTGATCGAAATTACTAGTGAGATTAGAAAAATGAATAAACTTTAATTTATTTTCTTTTTTCCCCTCTCATTTTTATTTTTTAAATACTTTTTCACTATAAATTTTTGTTCAATCAATAACCAATAAATTTTAAACATTTGTTTGATTAATTATATTCATATTGAGACCTTCTTTGCACCTTTTTAAATCTTAAGGCATAAGTGACAAAAATGCTCTTCTAACAAGGGACTATTTTAGCACAAAGGATGAATTTTACTAAGAAAATATTAAGGTAGAAGTGAAATTGCCAAGAATTCAAAAGTAGGGACTGATTACACAAGAGTGTCCAAAGGTAGGGACCTTTTGTGCCAATTACTTCACTAGCAAAAAAAAAATGGATACTATAACAATCATTGAAATGCCAGAAAATTTAGGAAAAACTAATATACGTATTATCCGAATTATATAATTGCCCACATTACTTTTTCATCATTGGGTATGGGGGTGGTGTGATTCAAAACTAGAAGTTCCTGTATGAAATTTGAGCATTTAACTACTGTAACACAAATCTAATCACGCCATTCAAACCTTTTCCTTTTAATTGCATGTTTATTATCTCAAGGTATTTATTTCAGAAATTTATTTTGCAATAAATAGTTAATTAATTGAGTGGAAAATTTTAGTTGGCGACTTTGGTAAAGAAAACAATAAATTAGTTGTCAATTTGATTTTGATTAGAGAATCGATAATGATTGCACTGGGTAGAGATTGAAATAATTAAAAAGGAAAGTTTGAGTTTTGTATAGGAGTGGAAAATAGTTTAATTAGTTTTATGAAAATAAAAATAGTTCGTCAGATTCAACTAATCTAAGGAACAGTATTCTTTGTCAAAATTATTTGTTAAATTAGTTGGTAAGCGGAACCGCCCCGTATACATATATTGTCTTGCGTTTGGATTTCATACATAAAATAATATATGCACGCACACGCAGTCGAGAAGACCTAGAAAGAAGGAAATAGAAGGGAAAAGAAGAAGAGAAAGAAGTGAGGATTTCGACCTAGTTGGTGTAGCTTGACATTGCGCTCTCAATTTCTTATGCAATTTATATAGGTAAGTCAAGGTACTATTTCTATGATTTTTATAACTTATTTTTATGATTTTGGCCTAAATAATTGTTTTTTATGTTGCAAGAAGGACGAGTTTTAATTTTTCAGCTCCCATTATATATTATGGTTTGATTTTCATAAACCCGAGAAATGAGAAATTGAAGATTTTGGGTGTTGGCCTTGGTGAAAGTGATAAATTGTGATTTTCAGATGATAAATGATCAGATTTGGAGTTAGATTCGACAAGTTTGCTGAATTTTGATGGATTTATATGCCTAATGTTGAGTAAGGCATTATATATGCAATTATGAGAAGTAGTTTGAAGTTAGAAGAGATGTTACTAATGATGATAGCTTTTAGAACATGAGAAATAAGTTGCGAACCATGTATTCACGTGTTGTGCCTATTGAAAGAATTAGATGATGGTATGTTATATATTGCATTCTCATGATTTCATGTGGTGAAAAAGAGATTGGCATAGTCGAAGCTTCCTAAGGAATATAGACCCCACTGGACTCTTGAGCGGCCCAGTTAATATTGGGCCAAACCGCACTGAGTTTTGGCCCAAAATATAAACCCAGTAAAAAAAGTTTTTTTTGTTTAACTAGGCCAACCACATGTTCGATCCAAAAGGAGGAGGTGATGATCCAACCCAACAAAATTAGAATATATTTACTAAATTCATAATTCCTAAACTCAGAAATTGAACTCAACACAACACACTCCTCTCTACTGCTCGATTACACCTCACATGACTTTTCCGATAATCCAAACTTCAAAGTTCCAATGACGAGACGACAATGGACAATTGGAAGTAGCCCCTCATATGGTAGCAACCAGGCAAGTAATAAACTATAATCCAATTATGACATCATTATGTAAAACCCAAATAATTCGCCCACTGATTTTGGGTTTTTTGGATTCATCTAACTATCTTCTTTTTGTATTTAAATTTTGATTTGATATGTGATTTTGTATAGATATGTAAATGTTGAGTTTTGATTTTTTGATATGTAAATTTTGGTTTGATATGTAAATTGGGGCTATCCATTTCTCCTTCTTTTCCTTTATTTCTTTAGGCTTATTAAAGAACTAAAATTGAAATCAAGCCCAAGACAATGTACTATGTATTACAATGTACAAGAGAATTTGTTCGTATTTATTTAGAATAAGTTAGCAATATGGAGTCATGTAAGTGAGAAGTTATTATAAATATTAAATAGATTGCGAGGCAGATTATTGGAATTATTTTAATTATGTTGGATATTTGATATTTCAAATCATGAAGAGGTAATTTAATTAAAAAAAAAAGAGTTCATTAGCCAAATGTTGTTGAGCGCTAGGAGAGACAAACAAAGTTTCGGATGGCTCCAATAGAATTTAGGAGAGTACAAACTAAAAGAAGATTTGAAATTAGTTTCGTACTGTGAAAAGTCACAAAAAAAGTTGTAAGGTATAATGTTTGTATTTGATTTTATTACTGAAATATTTTATATTTTCTCTTTCATAAAATTTCTAACTTACTACGGCCCGTCAAGGAAAAAAAAAATCTGACCACACTGTCCAAAAATCCTGGCTATGTCAGATTGGAAAAGCTTATTAGCCGAGTTAGATTGCTATTGATACCTGTGTGAATGGAAAAATAATTTTTCAAATATTAAGAATGTCTTTATTATTATTATTATTATTATTATTATTATTATACGGGACGGTTCCGCCTACAAATATTTTTGACAAATAATTTATACCATCCTTTTTAAATAATCTAATGGTCTAAAATTTGTTTATCCTTCTAAAACATATTAAAGTCAAAATCCCTCACATTTATTTCTTATTTCCATAATTTCATTGCTAGCTAATTCATATTTTCCATAATTGATTGATGGGGAAAAAAACTATCCAAAGAAACCCACCATTTCCCGCCACCTACTTCCTCCATTGAGTACCTCTTTCAACCATTTTCAACCGTTTTCTTATGTTCACTGATCACCATATTAAGATTCTTATCATATTAGCAAATAATTTGGTTGTAATAAAAGGGGGAAAATAAAAGAAAGAACAATCTTTCTAAAATTTGGCATATTCTCAATGATGTTGTAAATAATTATTGTATTTAGTGAATGACAATTGTACCCCTTAAACCATAGCTGCCATTAGTTGTCTTAGCTATCATTCCAAGCTAATTGACTTGTGTTCCAAGTCTTTCTTGGGCAATACACTTGTACATGTATAAATAGACATCATGCGTTGTGAATTAATATACAATTTCAAGAGTTTTCTCTCCAACTTCCCTCTCTATATTTCTATTCTTTTCTTTTAGTTTATAACACATTATTAGCACAATTCTTTTTCTCAAAACTATTTTCAGTTTATATCCTGCGTGATCTTAATTTCTCAAATTTCCATAGCAGTAATGATTTTGCAAAAAAAAAAAAAAAATTTCAGGGCCATTCGTAGGTTGTCAGAAAACATAATCCAATTTATATGCAAAAATCAGCTCATTGATTCCGTTCAACAATTCCTTTCAAAAATGATTTATATGGTTTTATCATATTAGATTCCTTTCAAAAATGGTTTACATGCTTTTAAATGTATATATCCTTAGATTTGGTATGCTTAGATGAAGCATATAAAGAACTTAAAGTTCTTGTATATATTACCAATTAATATGAGGGAGATACGCATTGTACTCTTTTTTCCTTGATTTTGTCCCAATAGGTTTTCTTAGCAAGATTTTTAACGAAGCAGCATCGATGATGTATCCAAAGAATAATGTACTCTTTTTCCTTCACTTGGATTTTTTCCCACTGGATTTTTTCCTTGTAAGATTTTAACGGGCATATTCTTTGTGTAATAAATATCTTGACATATATGATATTAACCCTCGTTATAAAACTCCTGAAGAGTTGACATTGCCTAAAGCAGTAAATATTTCAAAGTATTGAAGATATTTGAGAGATGAGGATGGCTAAGCATGAGAACCATCATGGCTAAAATCAGGGGGAGCAGCTGTACTCTTTTTCCTTCAATCATTTTTTGTCCCACTGAGTTTTTCTAGCAAGGTTTTTAATGAGGCAGCGCTGGGTTTTTCTAGCAAGGTTTTTCCCAAACAAGGTTTTTGATGATACAATTATTATATAGAATAGTTATTCAAGGGTGAGTGTTGTAAATAATTATTGTATTTAGAGAATGACAATTGTACCCCTTAAACCATAGCCGCCATTAGTTTTCTTAGCTACGACTCCAAGTTAGTTGACTTGTGTTCTAAGTCTTTCTTGGGCAACACACTTGCACATGTACAAATAAACATCATGTGTTGTGAATGAACATACAATGCAAGAGTTTTCTCTCCAACTTCCCTCTCTATTTTTCTATTCTTTTCTTCTAGTTTATAACATGACAATTGTACCCCCTGAACTATAGCTGCCATTAGTTTTCTTAGCTACCACTCCAAGTTAATTGACTTGTGTTCCAAGTCTTTATTGGGCAACACACTTGTACGTGTATAAATAGACATCATGTGTTGTGAATGAATATACAATTCAAGAGTTTTCTCTCCAACTTCCCTCTATATTTTTCTATTATTTTCTTTTAGTTTATAACACGTTATCAGCACGATTCTCTTTCTCAAAACTATTTTCAATTTATATCCTGCGTGGTCTTAATATCTCAATTTTCCATAGCAATAATGATTTTGAAAAAAAAATTTCAAGGCCATTCGTAGGTTGTCAGAAAACATAATCCAATTTAATTGGATTTTTTTATTCAAGATGCTTTTAATTTATTGTTATGTAGTAATTTCCATCCGTGCATGAATGATGTACATATTATTGTGTTATTTGAATGTTTAGAAATTGTTTAATCGATTTATATTTATCGTTGTTTCAAAAAGAAACACCATCTTTAAAGTTCCATCAATAATCCTGAAGATTATTGTAATCTAAATATTATTCTTGTGATTCATTATAGTTTTTAAAGAATCACTATTATGTCTTATGTTCTTAAAGTATAAATGGCTTCGGAAGAGTCCTGCTATATACATATATATTAATCGTGGTTTCCCGAAGAAACAGGACCATTCAAAAATCTATTAATAATCCTAAAGATTATTATGATTTAGATATTATCTTTTGTGATTGACAATTTATGCTCTATATTCCAGAAGAATATGATTGGCACCTGACGAGACTTGGTATATATTATTCTTGTGGTTCATATTCCAAAAGAATATGATTGACATTAGAAAAGTCATACAAGATTTGTCGTAATTCCTGAAGAAACACGATTCCGTAATTCTTAATAGTCCTAGAGATTGTTAAGATTAATATATTGTAATTCCTAAAGAACACAATATGGTCTCGTCATATTCTAAGTGAATATGACGTGCTCCTAAAGAGCACGATATATAATATTTATATATGTATTTTCTTGAAGAAAAATACAGTAAATAGATATTCCTGAAGAATATTTCATATTGCTCATTATGAAGCAACTGTTTCTTTTTAGTTATATGCATTATTTATTTGTTATTGTATTATTTACTTTTAGTTAATTAATTTAGCTAGATTAAATAAGTTGTTGCTTCCGAAGTAGTACAACCAATTGTAATATTTTGAAGAATGTTACATGCTCCTGAAGAGTAATTTGTATTGGATTTAAGAATCTAATTTATTTGGTAATTCAATATTCCGGAAGAATATTGATCTATTGCTCATGGAGTAGCAATAACCCAAATTAATTCCAAATGTATAACTTACTATGCTCCTGAAGTATCATATGTCTTGATAGCTATAGATACTGGTGATATCTGAAACAATAATCCTTAAAGGAGAGTATAAATATTCAATATCCTGTTGATATTGAATTTATAACTTTACATATCATAAAGTTATACTAATAGTCAATATCATTAAATTTTAGTTAGTTGCACGTGACATATCGGCAAGAATTATTTGTCATGGACCCTTGATATTTTAGTTCATATGATCTCAAGTGGCTTGGGTAAGGCAACAAAAGAAGGAAATACATCTAAGGATTGTGTAAAAGTGCTTAGGTTCCTTCGTTATTATGTCTAACTCAAAGTTGAGTACTTTACTGTCAAAGATCCACATAATATATGAAAAATCATGAGCTCAGGCCCACTGGTTTCATTACATTGCCTGAAACAAATGCAACATCTTATGGTGAACAGTGGATCAAGACATAGGAAAACTAATGAGCAAAACTCTAATAGTGAGTTGCATAAAAGCATCCAATAATGATAGATCATCTAAAAAGAAGCATCAAGCGCATTTAGCACGTACCTGTCTAGGGCAAAATACCTTGTGGAACTCTGACTAGTAGTTAATCAAGGGAAAAAGGAAAGTGGAGACTAATTTCCTTGATTATGATGGTCCTCACTTTGATGTCTCTGGCTTCTTTGCTGACCTAAAAGGAAGTATTGGTAAGTGCAACTATGCATACCATTCTTCAAGACAAAGTACTTTTTGAATTAACATTAGCTTAAACTAATGTTAAGATTATATATCAAGTACATCAAACATCATCAAAAGCTCCAGAAGTGCTTGTCTTACTTTAACAAATAATATTAAATTGTATATTGATGATGCACTTTACCAAATCAAGAGAAATTTGTTGATTTTTTAAAGATATCCAATGAATATTGCATTGAGATAACGCAAAAGGATAATAATATTTTTGTATAAATTCGTTTGTATCTGGTCGAAAACAGATAAAGAAAAAATTCTCAGCACTACCATCTGGAATGTATTATACATTCATAAAAGTAATTGAGACAAACCATGTCATGAACCTGAAGTTCATTAACTAAAAGAACTTTATACATTGGCATGATAGGTTCGGGCATACATAAGCAACTATGATGCGCTAGATAATTCACAAAGGTACATCCAAAGAACCAGAAGTTTCTTTTAGCAAATGGTTTCCCATGTGCCGCTTGTGAGTAAGGCAAGTTGGTCATCAAACCTTCTAGTATGAAGGTTAGTATCGAGTCTTTAATTTCTTGGAAAGAATTCATGGAGATATATATTAGTAGATATACTCACTATGTGGATTATTTATCACTTTATGGTATTGATTGATGCTTCTGTTAGATGGTACCATGTTAGAGTACTTGCTCATAGAATAAAAATAAAAAGCCCAATTCCTCAATCAAGAAAATTCGTTTTGATAATTCTGGTGAGTTTTGATCCCAAGCATTCGACAATTATTGCATGTCAATTGGAATTGAGCTTGAACATTTAGTTGCTCATGTCCACACTCTGAATGGTTTAGCAGAACTGTTCAATTAATTGTTAGACCATTATTTATAAAAACAAAATCCCAACTTCTATTTGAGATCATGCCATATTATATGCTACAGTGATGGTTCGTATAAAGCTAATCATCTATCATCAGTATTCTCCCTTGTGGCATGTATTTGGCTAAGAATTTGATGACTCCTGCTTAAAAGGTTTTGATTATATTGTTCAAATACATTACTTGTTATATTGAACCGGAAGTTTGGTATTATGGAAATTTTATTATTTGGCATAACCGGTTAGACCATCCCGGTTTGTTGATAAAAAGAACTATTGAGCATCATGTGAAGAATAGAAGATTCTTCCAATTAAAAGAATTCTCGTATGCTGCAAGTTCTCAGGCAATTCGATTATTAATAATCACTAGCTATTTGGAGCTGAGTTCCAAATATATCTGGAAAATATTGAGGGTGAACCATGTGGGCCCATTCACCCTTCATGTTGACCTTCTAGATTATTTATGAATTTGGATCCACTAGAGGTCACATGTCAAACTCACAACCAGAAGCCTATGAGAATATTTCCTCAATTCATTGTTTATGAGCAAAGAGTTCCATCTATCATAAAAGACATGTATTTTGCTAGTGAATTTTATCCCAAAAGTCATTAATTATTCATATATTGATTGTGATATTAATTGCCTATGGTTAGCAAAATAATATTATATGCCTCAAGTTATTTGCTACACCATAATTGAGAGCAAATTATTTGTGTTTAAGTGATTTGACCTTTCACTGTAGCAATTTTCTTATATAACATGCCAATAGAATATATGATATCCCCTATATTTGGCTTACAGTCAGAAGCCTTCATCAAAAGCTGATAAGTACAATATGTATAGTCGTTCCCCCACCCCTACTAAGATGGATATTACTATAATGCTGTGAATACAAATTGGATTTGAATCTCTTTTTGTATACTTCATCCATGAAGGATGATTTATTATATCATGTTTTTCTGACTATTTCTTAAATTAAATCGTCTTCTCAGCATTAGGGGGAGGACTTGATAGTTGGTAACAAGTATATGAAATGCGTAATTGTAATCCTCATATGTATAATGCAAACTTGAAGTTTGTAATAGTATGCATTTCAGATTACTGACTGCATAGTTGCCAATAGATATACCAAGTTAAATACTCCAACTTAGATTGATATAAAATCCTATAAGAGGATTTGGGATATTAATGGCATGCCTGAAGCATGACGTAGTCGATTTGAAAAAATAAACATCCATGAAAAGGAATATGGAGCAGATATTTGTGATGTTCCTTTTGAGGCATATACTCCAGAGGAGTATACAAACATAAGAAATAAAAAAGTGCCTACAGAGGCTCAGGTACCTGAAATTACTAGAATAAAAAGGCCTTGATAAGCTATGTCTATACTGAGATTAGATGGAATCGATAATAAATAATAGTCGACTATACATGCTCATGAGCTCAAGAAATAGCAACGATGATGAATAATTTCGTCAAAATTGTTGACATAGAATACTGGCCAAGATATAAAGACAATCATGCAGGCTGCTACAATGTCAATATATGACAATTGATAGTTATGCTAAAAGAGCATTAAATATGTCATGGAAGTTATTGAAACCAGAAGTTTCATTTGACTGGTAATATATGAAAATATATCCTTAGATTTGATATGCTTAGATGAAGCATATACAGAACTTAAAGTTCTTGTATACATTACAAGTTAATATAAGGGAGATATGCGTTGTACTCTTTTTTCCTTGATTAAGGTTTTGTCCGAATGGGTATTTCTAGCAAGGTTTTTAATGGGGAAATATCGATGACGTATCCCAATAATAATGTAATCTTTTTCCTTCACTTGGATTTTTCCTTGTAAGATTTTAACGAGGCATATTCTTTGTGTAATAAATATCTGTGACATATATGATATTAACCCTCAGTATAAAACTCCTGAAGAGTTCAACTGCCTAAAGCAGAAAATATTTCAATGTATTGAAGATATTGGAGAAATGAGGATGGCTAAACATGAGAACCATCATGGCTAAAATCAGGGGGAGCAGCTGTACTATTTTTCCTTCGATCATTTTTTGTCCCACTGGGTTTTTCTAGCAAGGTTTTAATGAGAAAGCACTTGGACACTCTAAAGTTGATCAGTATTAATTGTATTCTTTTCGTTGGTTTGGTAGATTTTTCCTACTAGATTTTTCCCAAACAAGGTTTTTGATGATACAATTATTATATAGAATAGTCATTCAAGGGGGAGTGTTGTAAATAATTATTGTATTTACTGAATGACAATTGTACCCTTTAAACCATAGCCGCCATTACTTTTCTTAGTTACCACTCCAAGTTAGTTGACTTGTGTTCCAAGTCTTTCTTGGGCAACACACTTGTACATGCATAAATAGACATCATGTGTTGTGAATGAATATACAATTTCAAGAGTTTTCTCTCCAACTTCCCTCTTGATTTTTCTATTCTTTTCTTCTAGTTTAGAACAAGTGACAATGAAAATAATTTAATTGCGTTTTCAAGTACCAACAATACCGGTCCAACTAGCGTATACCATTTATAGCTTAATTCTTTTAAAGCCTACCTAAAATCAATCTTCAAACTGGATTTCTGAAAAATAATAGAGTAAATTTCTTGTTTACTACATGTGAAAAACTAGAGTACTTTTTGAAATATTATGATAGTTATTAAGAAAACAGTATTAGATTAGATCTTCACAAAAAATTCTTCATAAATTTCTAAACTCTATTTCTATACCATCATGAACTCCTTACTTGTAAGTTGTTTTAGCCCTTCTTTTTTTTTTTAAACCAACTGAAGTGATGGAGCTTCTTAGTCTCAATAACCATAAAATGGCATTTAAGCTTAATCATCTCCACTAATTGCATGCAATATTTAATGGTTTTAGGGAGATGATTTCAACAGAAAAATAGGTCGGTCATTGGGTGGTGAATTAAAATCAATCAGTTTAGAAAATAGAGATTTTCTAATCAATCAACATATATATGGTAAATGGGGAATTTTAGTTGGTATGCTTAGATATGATTTATAACTTTTCACTTTAATCTAGACGAATAAATTTCAGACCATTAGATTATTAAGAAAGGACGGTATAGATAATTTGTCAAATTCATTTATCAAAAGTATTGGTAAGCGGAACCGTCCCGATTATTATATATACGTTTGATAAATGTTTGTTTAATGATAGTATCATTAGAATTCAATTTTAAAAAGTTATGCTTATTATTATAGTTAAGTAATTCCCATGAGCTTTTTCATATTTCGAATAATTTCTCAACAAAATTATATTAGTTTAGTAAAGTAGTTATAGATATTTTAAAATAACTAGAGTGCCCATGTGATTATTACCCGCTGTACACCGGTGTAATATATTCCACAGTGTATGACTAGTTTCAGTTATTTTACTCGCTCGGTACTAGTGTGACCTGTCCTGCAGTGTACAACCTGCTATATATAGGTCTTTATGACCGATCGTCATACACATGTAGGCTTTTGGACATTTATGGTGGTGCTAGCCTTCTGGGTTTGCACTCAGACAGTATAACCAATTATTTAGTGTCCGTTTGGAATCATTTTTAATTTGTTCCATTTATAAATGAAAACAATCATTGTACACGTGTCAACTACTATAATTGACATCTTACAATGATTTGAAATGTACATCTCATCAATGCAATGTGTCAAATATAATAGCTTCCATGTGTGCGATAAAAGGACAATCATTACCTCATTTATAAATGAACCAATTATAAATCATCCAAATGGACCCTTCTCATTATCAACACCGCATGCATCGAGATTACTGTGTACATGTGTGGTATTGCTCAGCGGTACTCTTGGTGTGAATTTATCCAGTCATCAATAATTATTTAAATTTTAGCTTTCATAACTCAGTATACAGCTTATCTAGAAATTATATGATTCAGTTCAAGTTTTTAGTTTCCAATTACAGCATTATCAGCACTTACATAATTTGGTATTTTATTTGCAATGTTATTTAAAAATTTTCCAACATTTCAATTATATCTATATATGAAAAAGTTTAGCAGGTCTTTCAGAAAAATTAAAAAATTTGGAAATCTACATATATGTATTTGCGAACTTATCCACACATTGAATTACAAGCTCATGTATTTTCTACAGTTTTTCCTGCGAGGAATTTACTAAGTTTGAGCAATGCTTGATAGCCTGCAGATCTAGATTATACTACTCTTCATTAGATTGTACGATGTAGTCCTATCTGCATTTCATCACATATTGAAATATTTCATATTTATGTTTTTTATGTCAATTTTTTGGGAAATTATAGGCATTTTGGACATAATTTTGAGTGCTATCTAATTCTTAATTTTGAGATATGAAATCAGATTTGTGTTCTCCTCACCAAGACCTTTGAAATCATGTATTTATTTTCCCAAAATGATGTTCAGGTAAATAAGAAATTGAGTCTCAACATTTGTAGTAAGAAATGAGTTTTAGTGCTGGATTAAGTGAATGGGAGAATTTTGTCCCACTGTAAAGATGATATTCTAATAACTTGTTTAAATATATATACATATTTATATTGTGTAAATTGTGCAACTGAGAGGCTCTCTTTTGTGTGCGCCCGCAGAGGGGTGTAAATCACAGATCAAAGATACACTTCGGAAAACTTAGCTTGTGTGTGAGCACAGCCTGTGTACACAAATGTCGGACAATAAGTTGGCACTTTGTCTGAGATTTGTTAAAATTGTTGGGAATTTAATCAATTTCCCTAAACCTGTGTGATTAAAATAGGCAATCAATATATTAAACAATAATATATGTGCGGAAATTTAAATAACACCAGGAATTATTTAACGTCGTAAAACCCTCCAATGAGAAGGGAAAATCGACGGGGCAAACCGACAACTCCACTATCACCAAATAATAATGGGAATACAATGTTTATCTTCTCAAGATTCTTGCCCTAAATCTAGAGGTAACCACACACTACCTCAATTATGCAACAATGTCAAGAATACTATTCTTGGCACCACAATAACTCATCTAACAATAATAGATGGAACTCAATAATCAACAATAAGAGATGAGGAAAAATATCACCTAATGCTTTCTAAGAATTAACTCGGAGAAACCACCGCTTGAAGAAGACAAACCCCCAATAGGACGTCAAAAATTTCTTTCCAAGCAATATATGAAAGGCTAACATTTTTCCTTCCAATTGTCTCGTTTCCTGTGCGGGAATATTGTATTTGCAATTTCGTGTGTTTCCGTGTCCTTTTCTCTGTTTGCTGTCTTTTTTTCCAGCCTTCTACACTCATGCCTGAACATATATATATAGTGCCTTAAACCTAATCCAATTTGTCCTAGATTTCGTGTCCCTCAAGGCTTCCAATTTTATTCAGCCAAATTACTTAATTCATCCTCCAACTTTTGTCTTGTGTTTAAGTTGGGCATCGTCATGGGCTGGACCCGCCCAACAATCTCCCCCTCCAGTCCATGAGGGAGGTATCCCACACTTCAAGTGTATCACTTGGAATGCATATCGGTGTGGCCGGCACAGAACTCAAGCTTCTGCTTGGTAACTACTTTTGTCAACATATCAGCAATGTTCTTGTCAGTATGAATCTTTTCCAACTGTAGAAGCTTCTCATTAACTGCTTCACGAATCCAATGATACCTGACATCAAAGTGTTTGGTGCGAGAATGATACATAGAGTTCTTACTCAACTCAAGAGCACTCTGACTGTCACAATAAATGACGTACTCACTTTGCTTCAACTTGAGCTCCTCAAGAAACTTTTTCAACCATATCACCTCCTTTCCTGCTTCAGTGATAGCAACATACTCAGCCTCTGTTGTAGACAAAGCTACACATTTTTGCAACTTAGACTGCAAAGAAACAGCTCCCCCTGCAAAAGTAAACAAGTACCCAGATGTAGATTTCCTGTTGTCAAGATCACCTGCCATATCTGCATCTGTATACCCTGTTAAAGTTGGCTGAGCTCCCTCAAAACCCAAACACAAATCAGAAGTTCCTCTGAGATACCACATAATCCATTTTACCGCTTCCCAATGCTCTTTGCCAGGATTAGACAGAAATCTGCTTACCACACCAACTGCGTGTGCAATATTAGGATGAGTACAAATCATAGCATACATCAAACCACCAACAGCTGAAGAATAGGGAATAGCCTCCATTTTCTTCTTCTCCTCATCAGTCAAAGGACTGGATTTCTTGGTTAGTTTGAAATGAGCTCCAAGGGGTGAGCTAACTGGCTTAGCCTCTTTCATGCCAAACCTTTCAAGTACTTGCTCAATATAATGTCTCTGTGATAACCACAACTTCTTAGATTTTCTGTCTCGAACAATCTCCATGCCCAAAATCTGTTTAGTTGACCCCAAATCTTTCATATCAAATGACTTATGCAAGGAATGCTTCAATTTCTGTATCAATCCTGCATCCTGGCTAACTATAAGCATGTCATCAACATAAAGCAGTAATGAATTTATCACCTAGAAAAGATTTAAAGTAAACACAAGAATCTGTAGTAGTTCTTGTGTATCCCTGACTCATTATGAAAGTATCAAACTTTTTATACCACTGTCTTGGTACTTGCTTTAGGCCATACAAACTCTTTTTTAATTTGCATACAAGGTGTTCTTTCCCCTTCTGTTTAAATCCTTCTGGCTGTACCATATAAATCTCTTCCTCCAAATCACCATGAAGAAAGGTAGTCTTCACATCAAGCTGTTCAATTTCCAAGTCTAAACTGGCTGCTAAACCCAAAACAACTCTGATGGATGTCATCTTCACCACAGGAGAGGAAATCTCTTCAAATTCAACACCGTGTTTCTGCCCAAAAACTTTCACAACCAAGCGAGCCTTATACTTCAATAAGTCACCATTGCTGTCCCTTTTGATTCTGTACACACATTTATTCCTCAAAGCCTTCCTACCCTTAAGAAGATTTACCAACTCATAGATGTCATTCTTCTTCAAAGAAGTCATCTCATCTACCATGGCTTTCATCCAATGGAATGTCTTTATGACACTGAGCCTCTGAATAACTTTCTGGTTCTCCATCCTCAGTGAGCAAAATATAATCAGACTCAGAATACCTGGTAGATGGTATACGCACTCTTGCAGATCTTCTTGATTCTCCAATTTCTTCTTCAACAGGGGTCTGCTCCCCCTGATCAGTAATCTGTTCCTCCTGATTACTAGTCTGATCAACTAGACTATCATTGATTGTTTCATCATCAATAGGAGCTACCTGGCTACTAGTGCTAGATTGAGATGATGAGGAATTATCAGGTATGACACCAGGAACAACTGAAATCATCCCCTTAGGTTGTTCGACTTTATCAAAGTCCTCAATCGTCTGATCTTCATAAAACACTGCATCTCTACTTCTCACAAGCTGCCTTTTCTTTAGATCCCAAAACTTGTATCCAAACTGTTCATCACCATAGCCAAGAAAAACACAAAGAGTAGCTCTATCATCAAGCTTCGATCTCTGTTCCTTAGGTACATGTATAAAGGCTTTACACCCAAACACCTTCAGATAAGAGTATGAAACATCTCTACCTGTCCACACTCTTTCTGGAATATCAGAATCTAAGGAAACTGAGGGAGATCTATTAATCAAATAGCAAGTAGTCCGAACTGTTTCACCCCAAAATGTCTTAGGAAGCTTGGCTGTCTTCAACATGCATCTGACTCTATCAAGAATGGTACAGTTCATTCTTTCTGCCACACCATTATGCTGAGGAGTCCCTACATTTTTAAACTTATGACGAATCCCAAAATCTGAGCAATACTCTCTGAACCCATGTGAAGTGTATTCCCCACCATTATCTGTTCTGAGGCTTTTCAAACACTTCCATGTTTCTCGTTCTACCATGGCATGAAACTGCTTAAAGCACTGGAGTACCTGATCCTTAGATTTAAGAAGATAGATCCATAATTTCCTAGAAGCATCATCAACAAATGTAACAAAATATTTGTTTCCACCCAAAGATGCTACATCACCAGGAGAACACGCATCAGAATGCACAAGATCTAAAATATTCTCTTTTTTTTTAAATGTGCCAGAAAAGGAAACTCTAGTTTGCTTACCGAATAAACAATCACCACATCGGTCTGGGGACATACCATTGGCTAAAGAGATAACTGCCTTCTTAGCCAGAACCTGCAAACCTTTTTCACTCATGTGCCCAAGCCTCTTATGTTGGGAATTTAATCAATTTCCCTAAACCCGTGTGATTAAGATGGGCAATCAACATATTAAACAATAATATATGTGCGAAAATATAAATAACACCAGGAATTATTTAACGTCGTAAAACCCTCTAATGAGAAGGGAAAATCAACGAGGCAAACTGACAACTCCACTATCACCAAATAATATTGGGAATACAATGTTTATCCTCTCATGATTCTTGCCCTAAATCAAGTGGTAACAACACACTACCACAATCACGCAACAATGTAAAGAATACTATTCTTGGCACCACAATAACTCATCTAACAATAATAGATGGAACTCAATAATCAACAATAAGAGATGACGAAAAATATCAGCTAACTCTTTCCAAGAATTAACTCGGAGAAACCACCGCTTGAAGAAGACAAACCTGAATAGCACGTCAAAAACTTCTTTCCAAGCAATATATGAAAGGCTGACTTTTTTCCTTCCAATTGTCTCGTTTCCCGTGTGTGAATATTGTATTTGCAATTTCGTGTGTTTCCGTGTCCTTTTCTCTGTTTCCTGTCTTTTTTTCCAACCTCCTACACACATGCCTCAACATATATATATATAGTGCCTTAAACCTAATCCAATTTGGCCTAGGATTTCGTGTCCCTCAAGGCTTTCAATTTTATTAAGCCAAATTACTTAATTCATCCTCCAACTTTTGTCTTGTGTTTAAGTTGGGTATCATCATGGGCTGGACCCACCCAACAAAAATAAGGTATGAATTTTTAAACACTTAAACCATGTGTTGGAATGTGAAGAATTGTGAGTGGTGATGGTTGATGCTGCCATTTAACTCCAATGAATTTACATTTCTAGCTTTATGGAGACACGAATTCTCCACATTTTCCTACCTTCAGACTCTGCCTCGTGATATTGTTCGGGTACTATTTTGGTTCACCTAGGTAGGGACTTCAGAGCATAGTTCTTCTAGGTTTCTACTGTTGTATCCGGGGAAACAGACGTCCAGGGTATTGGGGACAAATATGTTTTAAGGACACTATGTCTAACACATGCCTTGGTTCTTTGTTTTTTATTCTGCTTATTTCTATTTCACTGTTGTATCTTTACTCACGCTACACATATTGCTAACAAGTTTTTCTTGTGCAATTTCATATAGGTAATTCAAGGTATTATTATTATTTGGAATACAAGATTAGTTAGAAACATTATAGGCTTTGTGGAGAAAAATTCAAAAGGTTCTAGACAATCTATTAATGTCAATAAAAAGCTCTTTTACTATAGTTGCTTCTAACAATCAAGAGATGGTTCATCAACTAAATAATTTCAATTTTCATCCACTCCCTTTTAAATATCTTGGGACTCCTCTCTATAAAGGACCTGAAAAGATGTTTTTATTTAATGAGCTTATTTATGAAGCTGGGGCTAAAATTTTGGGTTGGGAGATTCAATGGTTGACTTTGGAGGGGATGATACCCCCATCCCTCCTTACTTTTTTTAAATGTTGTTAGTTCTATGCCTATTTCTTACTTCAAGTTTTGGATCCACCTAAAGGAGTGATTGCTAATATTGAGAAGTTGTTTAATGCTTTTTTATGGGTTGGGGGGTAAATTTGGAGAAAATAAAATTCGCTGGGCTTCAAGGGATAAAGGTTTTTTTCCCTTCGTTGAAGAGGGTTTAGGGTACAGGTCTTTAGGGAAGTTTGCTAAAGATTTTGCTTGCAGGTAGGGAAATTTTAGGAAGCAAGGGTCTTTATAGGGTTATGCTTATTAGATATTGTAGAAAGCTACATCCAACTCTTGTTCAAGTAAAGCAATACGATTCTTTGGTATGCAAAAGAATGAAACATGTTTAGGGATATATTAAGCCTAGTATTGCATGAAGGACTAAATTGGATAATGTCAATTTTTGGCATGATTAGTGGTTGGAGGAATGTTCTCTTCATACATCTTCTATTGGCAAATCTTAGGTTGCGTTCTGTTTGATGTTTTTAGGGCGTTTTCTATTTTCTGTTTTCCAAAACACTCAAAACGCATTCTCTTTAGATGTTTCAAAAAATGAATTTTGAAAAATAGAAAATAATTTACACACAAAACCCTAAATAAGAAAATGATGTTTTCAGCCTTTTGCGCCCAAAATTAGGCCCAATTCAAAATGTGCAAAATGCAGACTCAAAACATGGCCCAGTTGAAGTTCTCTCGAGACAATCGATAACTCTGCTCTTCTCCTTATGTTCTCTCCTACCGATCTCTCAATCAATCGACCTAGGGTTCGTTTCCACCTACAAGAACAATAATCGGGCAAGTGTTTTGTGTGTTAACAACCATGCTTTTCTCAATCAATTGCTCCAAGTTGCTGATGCCAGTTTTCTTTATGATTGCATAGCAGCATTTGGTAGGCTGATTTCTCAAATAATTAAGGTAAGTATTTATGTACATATATGCTTTGTAGATATATATCAATTTCTCAAAATTTATTCCTCATCAATTGAAGCTAATACAGTGGACCTGAGTATCTGTGTTTTTTTTCTGAGTTATCATTTATGTCTTTGTATCTATGTATTATCACAATATTAGCATGATAGAATGACGTATGCTTGATAATTGAAGTTGGAAAGGCTGTTTTGCTTCAAGATTCTTTCATGTTTTTAGTGGGTAAGTTTCTACTCTCAATTTTGAGTAAATCCTTCTGAGTGTTTTTGCTTGGAATTCCATTGTTTTGATATACTGGGGGTCTAGATCGTCAATTAATGGGTGGAGAAGAGAATGCTTAAATCATGGGTGTTTTATAATCTCCTAATGTTATCCTGTAACGTTCTTGTTGCTGTCTGAAGGCTAACTTTCGTCGGCAATTCCCCTGCATGTAGCTTTTTCATTATCTAATGCCGTATACATTTTTCTCTTAGTGTGTATTTAGATAGTGCTGAGGATATCATGCAGACCGTTGATTAGGTGGTTCATTTATCACTATTTGGTAATTTTATTATGTCATTATTGTTCAATTTAGATATTGCATGAACTTCAGAGAACAAGATATTTTACTTTTTTTTTTTGCCCCGGGGGGGGGGAGATTATGGCTCATCAAAGACTTGTTATTTCAATGTTTTCATTTTCTGTTGGCTATATGGAATAGTGATTGTTATTAATCTCAAGTTTTTGTGGTTGATTGGCATTGATATTCCAATCTTTTCATGTCTTTGTGCTTGGTTCAATTTTTCTGTAATTTCCTTAGGCTTACTGTCTTATTCCATATATTATGCTGTATGGACTTGCTAGCATTCAGCAACCAATTTTGTTACATGTTGCATGAGACGAGATACAATGGCAGGGTAAATAAACTTGTCCAGATTTGGCATTTGCTCGTAGAGATTACATGTGGTTATCTGAATATTATGTCTTTACTGAAAGTCAGGTCAGATTACAATAAGTTTGTTTTCAAACAGCTCTAACTTAGAGCATGGGCGCATAATGCCCTTTTGAGCTTCTCAATTCTCCACATGAGAGATCTTATGTTCATAGAAGTTAGAGATCATGTTAACATCTTTTATTGATGTGCATTTTATATATTTGTGGGTTCTTATCATGTTTTAGTGGATTATTATATATATTCTATTCATTTTGTAGATGAATGGTACCTGGTTGATGCTGGCTATCTAAATATACCTGGCTTTCTTGCACCATATTGAGGATGTTGATATCATCTTCGTGATTTTGCTGGGAGAGGCTGTTTGCGGGGAAAAGAAGAATTATTCAATTACAAACACATCTCATGCCGAAACATAATTGAGCGTAGCATTGGAGTGTTGAAAGCTAGGTTTCCCATTTTGAAGCACATTAGTAATTTTCCACTTATTAGGCTAAGGCACATCCCTACTGCTTGTTGCACGATACATAACTTCATTCGCCAAGAGCACGCATTAGACAAGATGTTTGCACAATATTGGGTTGAGAATATGATTTTTGAAGATATGCCTGAATCAACTGAAGCTTGTGAACCTTTACAATTCGATTTTAGTCAAACCGCTCAAATGGGACGAGTGCGGGGGGAGATTGCAATCCAAATGTGGAATGATTACTTGAGAAGGACATGATGACTTCACTATTATTTATTTATTTATTGGGGGTTATGCTCATTTACATACTTTGGGATACAACTTGTTTGAACAATGTATATAACCAGGTAAAGGGATACAACTTAGGATTTGTCCTACTAGGTATCTGCATCAAAAACTCATTTACATGACAAATCATATTTCTCACGTCGTGAGTGGTTTGGGGTTCTAGAAAGAAAATTGATCGTTTGATGCTATCTTTCTATTTCTATTTAACAACCATTTTTTGTTTGAACAATTAAGTATGAAACAATTTTTTATAACCGTCAAAGAGTATAGTATAGGGAAGCACTAATTATGATTGAACAATGCTATGGGCTATGTATGGATTTATAATTCCAAAATTAGGTTTGTAAAAAATATCAATATAATGTCAAAAATAGTTTTTTAGAAAATTTCAAACAGAGCGTGATTTCTAGTTTTCCATTTTCAAAAATAGTTTCCAAAAATAACAAACCAAACACATTTTCAGAAAAATTTGAAAACAAGAAATGAATATAGAAAATACAAAACATTTTCTGAAATAAAAACAAAAATGAATTACAAACAGAACGCAACCTTAACCTTTCGTGGCTGATTGTATTTCTATAGGTGAGTGGAATGCACAAAAATTTAATTGAAGTAGTGGTTTCTTCTTCTATATTCAATTTAATTGTTCAGATTCCCCTTGGTGATACATATGATAAGATTTTTTGGATACATGATTCTACTAGTAAGTTCACTATCTCTTCTTGTATTACTCAATTCCAGTATGTTCATTGTGTTCAGAAGTCTAATCGATATCTTTGGCACAGTATTATACCTCCTAAAATTTTAGCATTTTATTGGAAGCTATGGAATGGCTGGATAACTGTGAATGCTACAATCAAGGATAGGGTGCGTGTTTAATTTCCTTCTAAATGTTATTGTCCTTTTAATGAACATGATATTTCACATGTTTTTGTTAATGGGAGGTTTGGTAATGAAGTGTGGGATCATTTCTTTAATAAGCTGGGATTTTCTAAAGGCAGATTTAAACATCGCCAGTAGTAGTATGTTAAATGGCTTGTGTAATGTCAAAAACAATTTCTTTTAATTCACTGTATATCGGTTTTTTTTTTTTTTGGTGGACTGAGGGAATCAATGCTAAATATGATGGGAGAGTTATGAATGTTCAAAGGGTTTTTGGAACTATAAAGGGTATGATAAAGTTGATTCAGTTAAATGAAGTGAAAAAAGGGAAACAGTTACATGGACTGGGGTAAAGTGGCTAAAGCAAAGCTTAATACTGATAGTAGTTTATGAAATGGGAAAAAGTGGCTATTGGGGTATCAACGGGGAAATGCTATATTTGCTTTTTGTGCTAAATTGGATGCTGTACTATTGTAGAAGTAGAGCTTATTGCTATTAGTATTGGGATTAAAATTTGTAAAGAGCAGTGTATCAAAAATTTCTGCATTTTTGTTCCAAAAAAAGAAAATGTTTTGCGTTGAGTTTCTCCCAAATAGCTATTTCTTCAACTACTAAAGGGACACGTGGTGGTGTGACATTAAGTTGAGAGATAGCTGATTGTGAGAATTTTGATCCATCTTTTCCTCCTTTACACTGACGTTTGCTCTACCATCCTTCACAAATTTTCAAAAATGCCCTTTACTAAATTCTCTAGTTCCTCTTTTAAATGTTTACATTCTTCTTTGGTGTGGCCTTAACTTCTATGGAAGTCACAATACTTATGCTTATTGCTTGGTGTAACCTTGGCTTTCAATGGTCTAGGCCATCAGAGGTTGTATTTATCTTTGATTTCGATCAATATCTTGATGCATTTAATGGAGTGAAGTTCTCTATCCCTGCATTCCCTCCACCACGGGGTTGGTTACTCTCCTTAAATACTACAAATTGGGGTCTTTCACTATCTAATATCCAGCTAGACGAAGACTTTTTTTTCCCTGTTCGTCTCTTGTTCAACTCAACATTGGAGAAACAAGGTTTCTTCAATATTTATATATACTGCCCCCTTTTCGGAGATCATTGAGGAAAGGATATTTGGAGAACCTCTTAAACTCTTCACGTCTAACTACTTGAGTAAGCATTGACACTGCCACCATTACATACATGCCAGGGATTTAAAGACATTCAGTGTTGACCCGGATAGTAAACTCTCTCAGTAACTCACTGTTTCACCTGTATTTGGGTGGCCACAATCTTTTGGATCTTCTTACTACTTAAGAAAATGATGAATATATATGTAAGGTCATCAAAGCGAGCAAGACGCTTATGCCAACATCGCGTATCAATCCCAGGTTGCTCCATAAGAGTTTCATTGAAACCTAGGCGAAGTATCTAATAGGGGTGTATTGCATGTTCATGATATATTTATATTAGTGTTAAGATGGTTGTTGGAGTCGGGTAATACCATCATACTCATTTACTCTTAAATACATTAAGTTCTCAGGCATGGAAGCAGTGTTCAAGTTTCAACCAAATTTTTCTAAATTTATTTCCCACTACATGCTTAGTCAAAGTCAAATTATTTGAGTCAAAGTCCAAATAATCAAAATGGTGTAAGTGAATAAATTAATTATTGAAAGGCTTGTGCTCAAACTCGACTCTTTTGTCTCTCTGACATCCCTGTCAATCCTCGAATCCATATCTCCTTTGAGCCTCGATCGAACCCACTCCCCATGTACCTTGTGTCATTGATCCCTGAACCCAAACACCCTCGAACTCTCCCAGACTCTCTATGTTCTTTGTTCAATTTGGGGTAAAGAAAATTTGGGGATTTGATTTTAATTGAACCCCCTTGCCTTCTGAGTCTTTGACTTTTGTTCCTCATCATATTAGTCCATGTGTCTTTACTTTTGTTTTAATTGTTTCAAAAACCTTAGGAAAAATCATTTTAGTCCCTACATTTTTATTAAAGTTTAAGTTGATTCAAGAGTTCGGATCTATCGATTTTAGTCCCTAAAGTTTAAAAACTCTATTTCAGCCTTAAGGTTTTGAAAAGTTACGTTTTCACCTTAAACTTTCAAAGTTTATGATTTAGTCTTACACTTTTATTTAATTTTAGATATTTTCAAAATTCTAACTTTAGTTGTTAAATATTTTGACAGACAAGGCGCGTGGCTTGACGCATGATTGACAGCCCGTAAGCTCAAACTCGAAAAAAGGAAAGCATAAAGAGGTAGATTCGCTATTCAAAGTTATTTTCAAAGTTATGTGTACACATTTATGAAAAAGTATGATGCAATTACATATTATGTGCTTAAGCATGTGTTGTATGTGATTTATGGAAACAAAGAAAGTATGCGCATAACATAGCTTACCTTAATCAGGAGTCCACAGACTTAGCTCACCTTAACCGTGAGCCCATGACTTAGCTTGTCTTTTTGTGGGCCCACAGACATGGACAATTAGCTTATTGAAAAACAAACACATAGACATAATTTGCATATGTACATGTTTTAAATGTCATAATATGTATTGCATGTTTTAAAGTTAGTGCACGGAATCTACTGAGTGTTTCTTCAAAACACTCATCATTTATTTCAAAACATTTCAGGTCTTGGAACTTACAGCGACTCAACCGTGGATGGCAATTAAAAAAGGAAATGAATAAGTGTTTATTAATTGATATTCCCATTTGTTTGAATAATTATCGACAATGTTGATATTTCAATGTTGAATATTTTTTGCCATGGTTTTATTTGCTTATGAAATATTATGTTGTTTATTTTAAATAAAAAAAATTTCGTACTTATTTATACAAATGTTTAAGTTTCCGCACTTTTAAAGAGACTAAAGAAAAAAAAGTTTAGTAGTGTCTCGGGTGCTTAGAAGCATCCTCGGTGAGAGCAGTCTCGTCCAGCAACCTCGTCCTACTCCTCCTCCTCATCTGAGCTCTCCAGGCCACTGTCTTTCTTGATCTAAGTGATCTAGTCCTTAAGGAAACCCAAGTCACACTCAGGCTGATTTTTTTGATCTAGGTAATGATCTCCTTGGCAGTTTCCAGGTACAACTCACTTGTGTTGCACTTGTACTCTTCAGAGGCTGTATACATGGCTACAGCCTTCTGGTAGCCTATAAGGTCTCCGCCATGACCCATTGCTCCAACTCTTGGTCGGCCTACTTGAGCTTTGACCTCTCGATAGCCAGGAGATTCTCGAGCTCCTCTACCTTCTTTTTAGAGGCCTCCAGGTCGGTCCTCAGATGGTCAGCCTCGTCATGAGAGACCAGCAGCTCATGTTCTTTCTCCTGCAGCACAAGCTCAGCATCCTTCTGTGCCTTTGCAGCCTTCTCAGAATTTTCAGTTAGTTTGGGACACTCACCCACCAGTTGTCGAACCCTATCTATTACATAGGTCTCTAGAACTGTCGTGCGAGCTGTAAGGGCTAAGCTCATTTGTAGGAGGTCAATCATTGAGAGAGTGGAGGCGTAGCCCTTCCACTTCTTGGACAGTCCCTAGCCGTGCTTATCAAGGTGTTAGCCATCTCAGAAAGGAGTTTTATGAGGTCACTCTCCATGGGCTTCCAAGCTGTACCAGAGCATATCCTTGAGTACGACTTTAGATCTCTCAAGCTTGCCACAACAAGTTGGGTGGGCTGGAAGGAGCAGGTGCTCAGTGACCTGGTCAAGAGGTCCTTTCTCCTTTGAAGGTCGCCCTGTATTAGCCATTACCGGGCTAGGGGAGGTCTAAGTGTTCTAAGGGCTGGAGCTGCGGGTCACAGTAGGTCACTTGGACTCGGGCTTCCTGATCACGATTTCGGCGTTAGGGAGCTTCCTCTTGCCCAAAGCCTTATGTTTCCTCATCTCCTCTCTTCTTCTAAGCTTTTTAGCCATTCACTCTGTAATCCTCATCCTCTTCTTTTCATCTTCTTTGACAACTCACTTTTGTGGCTTAGAGAGATGCTTTTCCCTAGAAAATAAAAATCATAGTGTCAGCCTGGTAGAAAAAAATAATTGAGCTCAAACACTAGCGAGCTGCGACCTTACAGTTATTCAGATTCAGATAGATGTCTGTTCCTCTACCAACTGAAAGCCGACCTTGAACAAAGTATCCTCTTTGATAGGGTTGCTCACTTGGCGGTTATCCTCGCTGAGCTCAGCAATCTTGTTCATCTGCTCAGCAAACGGTGAGGTCAAGAGGAGACCTCGTTCAATTCCTATAAAAAAAGGAAAAAGATTAAAATTAGAACAATCCGGTAGAAATTAAATACGACTTGGATTGGTACTTTCTATGCGCGTAATAAATGGTCCTAACTCTAACCTCAGCATATCCAGGGGCTCGTGGAGTTATCCACTCTCTACCAGCCCAAAACCATTTGTCTTTCCAACCCGTGCTGGTTTTGAGCTAGTAGTAAGTGGTGAAGTCCTCAAGTCATGGAAATTCATAGCCTCTCTCTTTCCACAGAGCTAGAAAACTGATCAATGTCATGCACTCATTGGGAGGGATCTGAGAAGGCGCTAGGTCTAAGTACTACAAGTACTTCGCAATGACCAAGGGAAGAGAGAGTTTAAAGCCAGCCACAAACATCCTGGCGTTCATTGCTACACATCCCTCTGGGGGCAATAAGCTCGCTTCTTCTCATAGGGCACCTACAACTCTACTCTGTGAAGCACCCTGAACTTCTTCCTAACCTCATACAAGTCATTCTGTTTGACTTTGGATGGGAAGTGTTTAGCAACTCAAGACACGTTAGGAGGCCTCCCATTAGGACCTGCTGGAGCTGACCTAGAGGTATAGCCCATATTGGCCACTGTAACCCTACCTAAGTGAATGACTTGGAGTGGGACTGGGCTCCTTTGGCCTAAGGTCACTTCCTCTTCCTCCTTAGACCAATCAATATTATACCCTTCATTTTTCGATACCTCATCTTCTTCTTCTATCCAATCAAACTGGACCTCCCTTTACTCAGATCTTCTAGAGGACGTGACGTCCTCCTCTTCTGTCCAATGCATATTAACTTCCCTGATCTCCCCTAAATCACCTGCCCTGGATTTGCTATTACTGGCCATCTCTCAGATATTACAACTCGAGGAGAATTTATGCCCAAAAACCCTCAAACCAACACCCAGCAACTCAAACTAGTCGATTCCTCAAACTTTCTAAAATAGCCTAAGTTCAATCTACTGATTTCACAAGAAAAAAAAGGAAAATTATTACCTTTTTGTAGAAAGAGAGAAGTTGTTGGTCGTAGAGAACTTCTAAAAGATCTATGAAGGTCGAAATCAATTCTGTAGGCCAAACAAACAGAGAAATTTTCAAAAAAAATTGAAGGTAAAGTAATAAAGAAGAAGAGAAGTGGGGGAAGTGGGAGTTTATATAGGAAAAGGGGCCTCGGGAAGGAGAACAAACATCAATCATCTACTATGATTGACGTTCACCCTTACCAAAGCCTGTAGAACAATGAGAAAAGGACAAATGGCAGGTTGGGGATAGCGTTTGAAATTCAAAAAATCTTAATAAAGGCGGTAGCATACTCTACAAGCTCGCGATAAAGAACAACTTCAAGGGTGCTCCTTCTCAGATCTCAAAGCAACACACTTGAGGGAGCATTTGTTTATACACGAGTGTGAGGCCATGGTCAATGGTCTCTAAGTCAAGGGATTGGTCCACCAAGCCAGTAGTTGGCAATTCAGAAGTGTGGGCCCATGACCAATCACCTCATGAGACTCAAGAGCTCGAGACATCCAAGTCTCAACCTACTATCTCAGATAACTAGCAAACCACGTCAGCTCATATACTTAACTCACAACCTGCTAGATATTACAAGTGCCCTAATAAGTCAGCTCGTGATGTCACAGGTCTGGAGGATGCAAGATCTATGCACGATTCCACATACTTGCTAGCTGTGGTGTAACTTGCAAGCCAACTTGCAGACTTTATCACTTATGGCTAATGGGACAGCTGCATTTATTACAAAGTTGACATTTATCTTTCCTATGCAAACATTTAGCTTGCAACTAGTAATTTCACTCGCGCATTGCACGGGATGCTATTATCAGATAAAATAAATAGTCCAATTGAAGTAATCATGAAAAAAAATAGAATATGGTTATTTGAGCAAGTCAATGGATAAATTCCCTCGCTTCAAAATTGTAAGTTACAAAAAAACATGGGATAGCGGATAAAAATTAGTAACTCAAAGGATCCTGAGTTTAGAGCTATGGGACAATAGAAAATAACCTGCATTTAGAGAATAAAAGTAAATTAATTACACAGGCTATTAAATAAGTGACTTATAGAAATAACAAAAAAGTACCTATATAACTGCTTCAACTTAAGAGCACTATAGATTGTTGAAAACCTCCTTATAAACAACATTCAATGTAGTATTGCTAGGGTCGTCATTCTCATCACATATCACAAACTTCAACCTACTCCGATTTGTGACTCTGGAAATTGCTACATACAACTCTCCATGGGTGAATACAGGCCGCCGCAAGAAAACACCAATAGTTTCCAGGGACTGGCCTTGACTCTTATTAATGGTCATTGCATAACATACCATCAATAGAAATTGTCTTCGTTGAAAGGTGAAAGTCAGTCTAACATTAGATAGAGTGATACTTAATCTGGGAACAAAAAATTTCTAACCGGCATTTAGGCCAGATAACATTTGAGCCTCAACAATATGATCTCTAAGTCATGTCACCAAAAGGCTTGTACCAAAAGTCATGCACAATATTGAGTGGTCAATATTATGCATAAACATAACAAGTACAACAACCTTAAACTTTAGCTTATGGCTAGGAACCCCAAAACACCTAAGTATTCAGGTGAATGGATTTTGCAAAGCAGATCACTGTCAGATTCAAAAGAAGATGCTGAATCAGAACTTAAATAGGGCTTTAACTTAGATGGGTTCTGCCTCACAATCTAATCGTTAACAATATCTACCTCATCAATGGTAGGTTCAAGAATGGCTCATGAATTAAGATAAGAAGCTGAAGTGCCCTCCAGCAGGAGATCAGGGTATGTACTATTAATAATGGATTCCACAAGATCAGACTGGAAAGGAGCTAATAAAGTGTTAGGTATATCAATATTTGACTCACCGTCATCATTGTCTCCTAAAACCCCATCTCCAATTTGTAATATCCAATTTGAGAAACTCTAGAGCACAGCTGAATCAGGATCACCATTCAAGTTTTTAAGTCTCATGTTCTTTGTCAAATTCAAAATCTTACAGTGCTCTCACAAGAAAAAAAGAGTTCAATGACGCATGGAAAATATCTTGCCTGGTACCTTTAGGAATGACTGTCTAAAATCCCACCAAACACAATTGTCCACCAAAAGGTTTACGAACATTAGAATGCTTAGAAAACTGGAGAACGTCTCTCATAGTCCAGTCCAGGGCTTCAAAGAAGTACCTGTTCATCATAGGTGACTCATCCCAACTAATTAACTTGGTCCTTTCAATAAGCTTGGCTAGAGGACTTCCCTGCTTTATGTTGCAAGTAGAATCTTCATTTACAGTGAGCGATATAGTAATCTTGAGTGCTCAGTCCTCCAACCGGGTAGAAAAAGAGATACTATACCACTTGACGCTACGTTCAACACTATCTCCTTATGATCTCACAGCACCTGAGAAAGTTCTCGACAAAAATATTTTCCCCGTTCCACCATGTCTATATAAAAAAAACACACCCCCTTTTGCCATCAACAGAACTCATCACAGTGTCATATAATAAATGATGTTCATCCGTTAAGTTAGACATTAACCTTGAGTTCCTCGGCCAAGGCAATTTTATTATACTCAACTCCTCATGAATCAAACTATCATCAGCAAAAGGGAGGTCTGAAACACTGGGGAACGACATGCCTCCATAATCACAAAAACTCTTCCCTCTCTATTGCAACATCTTCTCAATCTCCACAAAACAATAATTTTTGATTTCTTCCTCGCTCAACTGCAGCTCTGTGAAAAAATAGTTTAGTGTCAATTGAATTTATTTAAAGAGTGCAACCACTTATAATATATAACAAAACAAATCTATTAATAATAAAGACCACATAATAGTAAAATACATAAAACCTTAAATAAATTACCTTGGTCGTTCAGATTCTTTCTCATTGTGTAAAGTATACCGTCTGATAAATACTGCCAACACTGCTCCCAAATCAAGTTAGGCTTTGTCAACAAGTCTGACAAAAACAGAGTAATAAATAGACTCTGCATAGAATGTGCAGGGCCCCAATTCCTTGCCTCTGTAATGCCATTAACGTACACTCTATCATCATCAAGCAATCCCTATGCGCAGTAAGCATCTCTAAATGTGGCATGTAAGGTCCCATTAACTGCCTTGAGCGGATCATAACTGGTAGGACCTCTAACAACATTCAGCAACATCCTTAAATAGTATTTCTCTCCTACTACAAGGCGCATAAAATAAATATGTCTAACTGAAAATTCTTTTTACCTAGGAACCCACTCTTTTGTTTTACTCTTCCATGTGAACTTATTAGGGAACTCAACATAAGTTAATTTCCTTGTTAAGGATACTTTTCATTTGCTTTCATCCAAGCTGAAAATTTTGTCGACAGGATTGTAGGCCGATTGAGCATTGCATCAACGTTCTCCCTCGAAAAGTAGAAAACACTAAGCTCCTTTAGAAAGTGAAAGCTTAATCGCTCAATGGATATATCCCTATAGTGAATATTAAGTCCAAAAATTCTCCAAGCAGCGTCACACACTGAGATGCAGTGACAATTGTAGTACATCTTAATCTCATCGACCTTTTGAGCTAGAGAAATATCTACAATATTAGAAAATGCCACTATGATTCGGTCGTTGCCTTTGTTTATGTACTTGAACAGGTATTTGATAGACCGGGTTTGATTACACCACTCAATGTTAAGGTGTGCCCCGTATTTAAGCAACAGAGTAAATTGTATAGGATAACAAATTTATTGTCAAGAGCAACGTCATTTTTTATAACTATCCTGCCGTTGTCTCTCCTTCTGTAAATTGGGAAACCACTTAGATCAATAGTGGTACGCCGTACAAATTTCTTTGGAAAGTGCTTCTTACATCGACCTTTGTCCATGCAAGGAGAATCTTTGTTCAACGATCCACATGGCCTATGAGCCGTCAGCTCTTTCACAGCATTGTAATAATCAGGCTCTGAAGTCTCGTCTGGAATCTCTGTAGATATGATATCATCAATGCCTGAAGCTGATAAGTGCCTATCTTTCTGAGTAACACAAAACACAATATACACATACGGCAAACCACGTTTATAGAACTCCACAGTGTAAACAACTACAAAAGTTAAAAGAATCAAATCATTGTCTAGTAAACATATGATAAGAAAACAAATGAAGGCTAAACAACATGTGGTGACAATTAAAGCACTTAATATATAATGAATTCATTTAAATGTGACTCAAAAGAACAAATTACCTGCTTTGACTTCACCAAATAACTTGTTGTTTTTCAAGTCTTTAATGAGCTGATCCAACTTTATTTTGAATAGAGATAATTAGAGAATCTACCCCTTTTGTAATAGGTGTTTCAATTATACCCTTGTTTTGAAACTAATTGCAAATCTACCATCATTAGTTGCAAATTTACCTATACGAATTTTTCTTTTTTCTTATTATAAAAATAATTATTACTAGAAATTATTTTTATTTAAAGCTTAAAATTAATTTATAATTATATCGTATATATAATCTCTCCAACAAAGAAGAAACCCACATCTGTCACCCTCCTTCATGCTCAATGCCACCATTCGATGTCATTACCACCACTCGAGATCTTGTCGCCGCGACCGCCATGGCTCAATGCCGCCATCACCAATCGAGACCTCGACGCACCACCGCTCTAGCTACACCATCATTTCCACCACCACCACCATCATCTCTGCCACCGCCATTCGCCAACATTGCCAATCTCTACCATCACCATTCTCAATCTCTCATCAAGGACGAATCATGCAAATCCATAGAAGATATAAGAAATGAAAAAAGTAAAAGTCAATGTAGCACAATTAAACGGGTAGAGATTATTGGATCCCATTTTTGTTTACCATTACCATGCCTTTTCCCATTTTTGTTACCATTACCCATTTTCAAATTTGTTTACTCCCAACAGGTGAATTTTTTTCCCACAGTTGAGAATTGGCTGTAGTTTTATCAAGGTATGTTTTAGTGGATGTGGGATAGCGGAGTGATGATGGTGGTGGGATGAGTGAAAAGACGGCGTCACCATTTGTTACCATGGCCGGTCGGTGGCAGACGATGATCGTGTGATGAATTGATATGTTACTGTCCTTTGTTATCGTGCCTTTGTTACCTTGATTCCATGTGGATTTGTTAACAAATGGTCGAACACCATTTAGTATCAGAATTTGTTTTGTTACCTAGTGATTTTATGAGATTCGTTCCATGAATTTTGTTATATTGTTACTATGTATATTTTTTGTCGTAACAATGTTTTTACAATGGTCGTTACTATGATTATTCCCTATGTTACCATTGATTTTCTATCATTTTTTTGTGTTTCTTTTCCTATGTTACCATTTTCGGTTTGTTATTTTTCTATGTTTTATCATTTTGTTATCATTTGTTGGGCTTGTTACCATCTCGTTATTAATTTTTTTAAAAACGGTGGTGTAAACATTGGTACCGTGTCTGTGGCGTGGCGGTGTCAGTAGTTAACGCCGGTCCCGAGTTAGAAGTGTTTTGGCGGTAAAGATAACTATTTTTTATTGAAAAATTTTATATTTTAAGTATTTATTATTATAATAATAATAATTAATAAATAATTGAATTTTAATTAAAATTGGTTTAGGGTATTTTTGAAATAGAAAATGGTGTTTTTGTAATTACTTTCAATTTGGGTGTATTTTTGAAAATACTGTTACAATAAGTGGTTTTTATGTAAAGAACCCTTTTGAATATTCTGTAGATGATCTGGCCAGACATCTAGATGCAGTGTTTTGTACTCTACAAAAAGAACTCTCTTAGGCCACTTTGGATTACACGTAAATGTCATGAGCAACTGCGGATATCCAGCCCATTTATAGATTTCCATTACGTCTTGGTAATTTTGAAGCATGTTACGTGTACTCACAGTGAATGAGTTGGGAAATGCAATAAGTTGTCCTAACCTGGCTCTATTTGTCTCACCACAGCCAACTGCGCCAGTAAATCCACTATCTAATTCGCTTCTCAACTCTTTTTTATGAGCTCTAATAAATGCCAAATGTGGTGACTCCACCATTGTATAGTCATCAACCATAAACTATTGAAATAATCTTCTCGATCTCAGGATATATGGAGACTTGCTCTTCCTCTTCTGCAACCTGAATGAAAAGAATTCCTTAAGTGTGACTTTCTTTCTACCTCTAGATGACATTTGACCTGCTCACATGAGACGCACATCCTCTCTAAAGCCATCCTGTCCAAATGGGAATAAGAGTAGATATTGCAGGCCAAGAAAAAAAAGGATTCAACTCAGACATAAACTGAAAACCCGCAGACTTTGTTTGAATGACATCATTTCTCTCTCTTTTATTCACACTAAAGTCTCCTTCAATAAATGCTGCCACTTCACGAACTCTAGTGTCTTTTATTCATCCCTTGTAAGTCCTCTTTCCAATCAGCTTCAATTTCACAGTAGTTGAATTTGACTCATTGAATTTGTCCCTAGCCATTCTGCATGACGGAGCATGTACATTATAGGTGTCAAGCATGTCCTTGAGATCAGAGACCACTGTATCATGCAATGAAGTCCTACCAGAAGAACTAGGGCCAGACAATAAAAGCATGCTTAAATGTTAAATATCACAGGTGATGAAATAATAAAAAGACGATTTAGGGATGAGATAAAAGATGACAAATATTATTGTCATATATTACTCACCTCACATACGCAATTCTATTTGCAATCCCTTCACCGGATATGATAAGTACATCTATAGAAATTGAGGCTACTTCCTATCAACAGGCAATAGGCTTCCAATTCTATGGTAGTTTTGACCACTCAACCTAAATATGAATGGTGTTCTATTAGTGTTTATCTTCTTATCAATTTTTCTACCCATTGAAGTGAATGAAAACATTGAATTATATGACCGAATGTTTTCAAGAAAATGACTACTCCTTTCATCTGATCCAAATATCAAATCGTTGAGAACTTTAGGAAGATCTTGCATGAGTGGAAGCACGGCATTTCCTTGATTGCAACACAATGAAAGCTTTGGAGCCTTTGAATTGTAATGTTTTTTCAGCCATTCCGCATGCCAAAACATTGCCCCACAATACTCACACTCATGAATAGGATCTGCAAGATCACCATACGTTGAAATGGGTGAGAAAAAATCACCAGGCATAAATGTAAACAATACAAATTGTTAATTATTTGTACTCTTTAACATTAAATAATAACCAATTTAAGAGTGATAAGATTTTTGCTTGAAATATTTTAATATAAAAATAAAACAACATATGACTACCTGAAATTGAGTAGTCGGCATATTCAAGAACCTCCTCCGTTGAATATGATTAGAAAAAACACATAATAAGTGTTAGTGAAAAACTCAATAACATTAATAAGACATTTTGAGTAGCTTAAGAAACAGAATCAATGTTCAATTCAAAGAAACATACCATCAATTATGATATCGTTATCCTTAGCATCAGATTAATCATCAAATACGTCATCTAATGCATTAACTGAAAAAAGAAAGAAATACATATATTAAAAAGTGAAATTTACTTCCCATATTAAGATAAAACAATAGTTTTAATGACGTTATATCATGTAGCGTTGGACTTACATTCACGAGAATCATAAATACCATCATCTATGGTTGACACATTGCTTGGTCCAGGAATATTGGTTAAATTTTCATTCAGGCTCATCATATGTGCAAGAGAGTCATTATCTATGTCTATACTTGAAATACAATGATCACGATGCGTGGTGCTAGAAATTGTTATTTCAATATCATCGGTTGTAGATAAACCCCTTGCATTGCATAGCATACAAAAATAGAAAAATATTAGCAATAAATCATGTTAAAAATACTTAAACGGCCAATAAGTTATTGAACTTTTAACTCACCGTTAGTGACATCACTAAATGGGCTTCTCGAACCAATAGAAAATGGGCGGTCATGCGGTGAACCAATAGAAAAGTTAATAGAATTACTTGAATGTGCAGGAACCTTAGGTTTCTTGGTACTACAGCCAATGTTAGAGTCAGAATTCAAATGATTATTGTTTTTGTCCAACTTCTTTCTGCTTCCACTAGCTATGATAGTTGACTTTGTCAATTCCCTCATGTTATGCTTCCAAATTTGGAAAATGTATATATAGATTAGTAAAAAGTTTAAGAAATTTTAATTTATGGCATGATAAAAATAAATGTTACTCGACACAGTTAAATGAAATGTAAATCCATTAAAAAAACGCTTGTCCAAAGTTATAAACACTATCACAATACAGGATGAAACAGAATATTTCAACAATGATGAATTACACATTTAAAATATCAAATTATCATTTGTATATTTGTTTATACGCATTTACATTGATTAATATTGTTACATCTTTATCAATATAAAACATTTGGAACATAAAGTTTGATATGGAATAACACCAATAAAAAAAATCTAAAAAAGTTTAACATTTGTTTAAAATTACTGTACAACTATATAAATTCGTCTACGAAGTTGCTAAATAAAATCTAAATGAATAAGCTTACCCAAAGTCGAACTCAAATCATTATATCATAAAATGAGTACCTAAATACCAAATCCGAAAGTTCTAAAACCTAGTTCAAATCGCATTGTTTGTAAATTGATACATAACACACGCAGCCACAGATTGTGTGGGTTTATATTGAATTATAATCAATGCAAAATCATTAATTACAATTTATGATCGATTTTAATTCATGCAAATTGATTAATTTAAAACAATGCATACAAATTGGGACATAATATATGCAAGAACGAACTATGTGGATAATTTAGAGCTAATTTAGGATATTACATACAACTGACAGATAAGTGGTGTCAATGCAATCGGAAGTCAAGTGAGAAGATAAGCTAATTTCAACGCACGGGCCGACTCCCCTCCCAGTGATAAGGCTGATTTTGGGACGGCTGAATGAAGAAAGGAAAGCTCGACCACAATAAACAGTGTTCAGTTCTGAAAATTTATAAGAAAACTTCAATTACCAAATTGTCAATATTAACAATATAAAATATAAAAGGTACTTGAGCGATCAGATTAAACATTGAACTTGCCAAATTAGATTGGAGATGCTATGAACATGAAAGAAATAGCTTTGGAATGTCACGGTCTATGCATATGCACTGTGTCTAAAATTTGTCTGCTGGAATGGATTATAGATTGTGAAGTTAATATCAAGATGAAATGAAACACCCCAAATCAACAAATGTGTTCCCGGAAGGAGTTCGCCAGAGCAAAATGTGCGTAGAATCGCAGCATCACGAGTTTATCTGCATGGATTTAATGAAAGAAAATGAGGTAGCCAACCAAGGTTAATTTAATGAGGAAACAAAATTTCTGTCGAATAAGAGTGAATAGAAAATTAGATAAATTATTTAATTCATAAGAGTGAATAGATAATTAGATAAATTATGTAATTCATTTAGGGTGTTTTAATCTTGGAAGAGATAAGAGATAAGAGATAAGAGATAAGAGATAATAAATTAGGTATGTAAGACAATATGTATAGAAAGCTAAAATTAAGAATAAATTAATTCTTTTATTTAGGGTGTTTGAATCTTGGATTAGTTAAACGAATATAATTATAAGAAATTAGGTATGTGAGAGGATATGCATAGAAAGCTAAAATTAAATTATATCTTTTATTAGGGTGTTTGAATCTCGGAAGAGATAAGAGAATAGAATTATAAGAAATTAGGTACGTGAGACAATCTATATAGAAAGCCAAAATTCTATACCTATTATATCTTTTATTTTGGGTGTTTGAATTTCGGAAGAGATAAGAGAATATAATGATAAGAAATTAGGTATGTGAGACGATATGTATAGAAAGTTAAAATTAAGAATAAATTAATTCTTTTATTTAGGGTGTTTGAAGCTTGGATCAGATAACATAATATAATTATTATAAGAAATTAGGTATGTGAGAGGATATGTATAGAAAGCTAAAATTAAAAATCAATTATATCTTTTATTTAGGGTGTTTGACTCTTAGAAGAGATAAGATAATAGAATTATAAGAAATTAGTTATATGAGAAAATATATAAAGAACGCTAAAATTTAAAATCAATTATTTAAATTAGAGGTCAAAGGAAAAAGAGAAATTATTCCGGTTAATTTGTGTGATTTAACCTTGAAATAAAGAAGAAAATTAAATCTTAATAAATCAGGTTTGTGAGAAATATGGAAAGCTACAATAAAGAATGTATGATTTTAGTTTACAATTTAACCTAGACATAAAGAAGAAAATTAAATTATAATAAATAAGGTTTGTAAGCAGTTAAGTATAGAAAGTTACAATTAAGAATCAATGATTTAAGTTGCCAATTTCTGAAAAAAGAATTGATTCATGGACGGTTATAATGTATTAGATAATATAATGATGTAACAATAAGAAAAATTATTACCTTTAATTTGGGTGACTCAATCTTGGAAGGAATTAGAAAATTGAATTATAATAAATTAGTTTTGTGTGATAATAGGTATAAAATGCTAAAATTAAGCATTAATTATTTAAGTTAGAAATAATATAGTTATCTTAGGCAATAGTTTATTAAATAGATAGAATAGGGATTTTTACTCCATAGTAAATATTCTACTTAGATACATTGATCTTAGATACATTGATTGGTCTAATTAATACTTGATATTTAAAATTGATTAGATGATAAAATAACTTACGGATAATCTGTTATAATGAAGTATGACTGAATTCTAATTATTTTGGAACAGAATCAAAATCAAAATTAACATAGGGATATAGTGTATACCAAAATTAAAAATGAAAGCTACCACACCTAAAAGATATAAAAGGCAATTTATTTATTCAATATCGATATATTCCCAAAGGAAAAAAAAAACAAAAACTTTATGTATAGAGATAAAGAATTTTTGTCAATAGATGCATATTCAAATGTACAATGTACACAATAAGCAATAGATATAAATTCAAATGTACAATGTGCAGTGGACAAAAAAATCCAACTTAAAAGTTGTATACATACAACTAATTGAGAAAACAAAATGACAGAAAATATAATATTGATTCCCCAAAAAAAAAAGTCTTTATCTCGTAGAGATTGTTTATAAACTTCAAATCAGAATTTCTATTGAATCTATTGTAAATGATCCTAGTCCATATTTATAGCAGTCTACTTTGAAGCAAGGACCGGCTCAAGTATTTTACTGTTCTGATCGGCAAATAAGGAAAAAATCCGTGATAAAACAAACAAATAATGGAAAAAGTAAGTACAGGGATTCTAGATTCATATTTGCTAAAAATAGTAAAGAATCAGGAAATCCCAAAATCTTATATTTCTTGTTAAAGGAAATATTAAAGCATCTGATACGTATAAGCCAATCGAAAGGTGTCTTAAATGCAAGAAAGTAATAAGTTCAATCATCTGAAAAGTAGTACCTTCAGGTTCATATGAAAGATCAAAACGACTTAACAAAACACAAGTCACAAAAATAGCAGCAATAGTGAGGCAAAGTCCAAAGCCTAGGTAACTACATATAGTCAAAGTTCTAAAAACCATAAGGCGTGGAAAAGCGTGGAGGTCGAACATTGAGTCTAGGCACGCTCAAGCACACTAATGTGTGATAAAAGTATCATCAATGCGTGATAAAGCGCAAGGCGAAGCTTGAAGCCCAATCTTCTAGTATAAGCGCCGCCTAAGCATCGCCTAGGTGAGCTTTTTAGAACACTTAGTAGAAATCCTACAGACAAAAAGTAAAGCAAAAAAAAAAAATACAAGACTCCAACAACTGCTGGACACAAAAATAAGTTAATAGAGTCCTTCAAAGGTAATGGGCAAAGAACAACATAAGGCATCTATTGGAATGAAATACACAATCTTTATATAGATTATTCAAAGAAGCATAAAGAAACAGTATTGAAAACAGCACAAACAGTGTGTAAAGCATCATTCTAATAAGCATCAACATTCAGCTAATGCCTTGAGAAAAAGTAATAAAAATGTAGCCAATGTGTATAAAGCTAAGTAATCGAAAATTAAATTGTTATAAACCCCATGTGCATACAAATCATGTAATTAAAAAAAGGTAAGCAATCCAGTCGAAGTGTAAATATTTATGCACCCTATGTGCATAAAAAAACCATCAATAGTGTATGTAAACCACAGGAAGCAGTGTTTAATGTATCCAGAAAAGCCTTAAAAGAACAGTGGATGCTTGTCCTCAGACTACCAATTGATCTTTGTCGCCCCATTACAGAAAAACCTACACTGATGTGAAGTTGACTTCCATTGCCCAACATTGCCCTTCACATTAAAATGCATCATGGCATAAAGACCAACCTCCTCTAGCTGGGCATCGAACTTCGGAATGTACTGTTGCGTGATTTTTTCCTGGACGCTTAATCCCTATAAATTTAACAGATGCATTGGGTATTCATTAAAGACCAAAAAATAGTATATACTCTTAATGGCAGCCAAATCAGTTCAATAACAATTAAAAAAGTCCTAAGCTAATAAGATCTCAATGATAGATTAGAGCCCAAAAAGGAATAAGAAATTATCAAAGAACTGTGCAGCAAAATAAGGAATTATTGATCCTCATTACAGAATTCAATAGAGTCATCAATAAATCTATCAAAGGAATTATCCACGGAAAAAGGAATTATTAAGGAATATTCATTGATCCTCATTACACAAAAAAAAAAATCAGAAGAGAATTATCAAGGAAATATCAAGGATTTATCAACATAATTCATAAAAATAGGAATTATATTGATCTATCAAGAATGTTTTCAGGATATAGTGTATATACAAAGCTGTCATATAATGAACTAAGTAAAACAAATGTAAGCATTAACAATTATTATACCTCCTCGTCCATCAATACCAATTCAACTACCCTGATGCCGAGCTCTTTGTTCTGAAAAAGTATAGACCACTTTCTAGATACACGAAGAAGGAAAGCTGCGTTCTTTCGGAGATTGGTGTTAACCTCACGCAAGTTAAAATTTAATGGAGCCATTTAATACTAACCAAAGACAGAGACAAAGGACAGTGAAACTAAGTTTCGATTGTGATAAAACTTATTGAAGATCACACTATCTTAAATAAGAAAAAATAGACGAAGCCCTAATAAGGATGGGCTTAGGCATTTTAATTTAGGGAATTGTCTATAACTCAATCAATGAGTTAAGTTGCTAAGTTAGACACGGTGAAATAAAAGAAAATATATGTAAATATATATATATACTTGCCTGAATTAAATCAGCGTGGAGGCCAAGCTATACAAAATTTCACCCAAATTAGGACACCAATCGAATAAAGGAAATTTTAAATTAGAGAATTCAGATTTTAAAAAATGAATATTATAAAATTACGTAAATTAAATTACGGATCCAATTGATACAAAAATTAAGGTACTTACTGAATTGGGATTGAATCAAATGTATTGATGTTCGGATAAGGAAAATTTTTAATTAAATTATTCAGATTTTACAAAGTGAATAATATAAAATTGTCTAAATTAAGTTAGGACAAACGAATTACTACATAAACCGATGAAATTCTAATTAGGGCATCCAATTAATACAGAAATTACACATGCTTACCAAAGTTGGGATAATATCAAATCTTTTGCAGATCTAATATTGGCGGTAGTGTTTATACACAATAGGCATCCTCCGAACAATAAGGACTCTGCTAATGGGATATCACATGCTCGACGAAGACATTACACGCGACCATCAATCCAATAGTTGAAGAAGACAGGGTATATTAGGGTGAGACGACCAATGATATTTACAATTTGTGCTTTGAGAGGAATTGCAAGGAAGAAGAAAGAAAGAAAGACAAATCGGGAATGTCAAACTCAATAAAGGGGGCACGGAATTAGAAAATGTCTACCATAAAATGACCAAAATTATAATTAATTAATTTGTTAAATTATTACAATGAAATATGGAAAAAATAAATAATCAGAATGAACAGCCAAGATTATAAGAAGATGAAATCAAGGGCCATGATGTAGTTTCCATGATAAGCAAGTGAAATGGCCGGGAAAAAAAAGGAAACTATCCTTTCTTAATGTGTGTGTGTATATGGATGTGTGTATATATATAGTCAAAAAGCCTGACACCTACTCCAGCTAGGTGTACGTGCAAGGCTTCTTATTGGCTAGACATTAAAAGCTTTAATCATTACTTGCCAATTCTTATACGATAAATAGAAGGAGATCCACTAGAATTACGGATCCTCTTCATTTGCAACAATTTTTGTCTTCTACACATTTATTTCTCTCATTATTCTCTCCATAAGTTCACCAACCTCATTATAAATTTCACATTTATTGCTCAAACATATTTAAATGCAAGTTTCCCGCATAAACAAATTTGTTTGTTGGGTCAAAACTAAAATTTGACATCATCACCGTCTTCCTAAGTTGAATTGAATAATTAAACAAAATGGGCTGGACAAAAAAACAAATCAACTATAGATAAACCCCAAAAATTGCAGATCTAGCCATTTGTAGATATTTAGACAATCGTTTACAAAATAAGGTAAATTCACCGTCTTATCCTTAAATTTACCTTTTTCAAATCATATAATACACATGGGTGAGATTGTGAATTTACTCCCATTTTGCAAAAGATTGCCTGAATCATTACCGACAAATAATATTTTTCATATTTATAAATCTTTTCATATATAAATGAAAATCACAAGAAATCAAGAATTGGTGGAGGAAATTTACTATAAGTACAACTCTTTCTATAACTGACTCCTTTGATTCGTCATGAATTTTACCATAACCGTTGTGGAATGTAGTACATTATGCTTAATATATTGAATTGCATCGCAAATGAATTTGTGGATCTAATTTTGTGATTCATATTTGTTATTCTAATTTATCGTTTGTTTTTATCATATTACCGGTTCATTATTACCGTCTATTGGATTTATACCAAAAAAATCATATCTTATGTTATCTTATCTTATATATATATATATTAAAGTAGGATAGTGGTTATATGTCATTTTTCCCGCCAAAACCACTATCTTATTTTTATAGATTCTTTTATTTAATAAGAATAATAATAACAATAATCACAATAACCATAAATAATAATATGAAATATATTATTAGATATGTGTAATTAATATAAAACATACGGATATACACATACAACGCCCCAAATCCTAAAGTTTAGATGGGTGTCCTACAAACGGATTTACAACGAGGCAAAAGTATACATCGTAAACATAATTCAACTCAATAACTAACTTAAGAAACTCTAACAATTACAAATTTAATTAATCAAATGCCGAAAATTTACCGACTTCACCGCAACTAAAAACCATGACATAATGCTTTAAAAAAAAACATAACATAAATTATTTAAACAAAAAAAAGGAAAGAAACCCAAATAATATATCAATTAAAACTCAGCGGAGATAAATAAAAATTAAGAGAAATAATAATAATAATAATAATAATATGAAATACATTATTAGATTAGATATGAAATTCGGCAAAGTACATGATTTAGATATAATTCCGAATTAATCAAATTTATCTTCACAATAGAAGCTGTAAAAGATTTTTTCTCCATCTCTTCACCGATTGCAACACTTATCTCTTCACTTATTTCATTCTATCTCTTCACTAAATTTTACTTATTATCATGACTATATATCTTTAAAACTAACTATATCTTCACTCTATAGAACTTCAAATACATCCTTTTATCTTATAAAATAAGATATCTCTTCACTCATTTCACTTATCATCATCATACAAATTCTCAAAAATCAATTTATTATATCTCTAAAATGAGTAACTTTATCCTCACCTCCAAATTAAACATTAATCTTATGCATGTTTTTATTTAATAATAATCATGCTTTACATTTTCTATATATATATATATATCATAAATAATAATATGAAATATATTATTAGATATGTGTAAGTATCGTGGTACATGTTTATCCGTTTATTTTATATTAACCATAAATAATAATATATTATTAATTCCCATTTAAGCTCCAAATTAAACATTAATCTTACATATGTTTTTATTTAATAATAATAATAATATGAAATATATTATTAGATATGTGTAATTAATATTAAATTATATGTATGAACCCCAAACCCGACAGTTTAGATGGGTTTCCTACAAACGGATTTGCAACGAGGCAACAGTACACATCGTAAACATAATGAAACCCAATAACTAACTTAAGAGACTCTAACAATTACAAATTTAATTAATCAAATGCTGATGATTTACTGACTTCACCACAACTAAAAGCCACAACATAAATTATTTAAACAAAAAAAAAGGAGCTCGAAATAATATATCAATTAAAACTCGACGGTGTTATCAAAAAAATTAAAACTTGACGGAGATAAATAAAAATTAATAATAATAATATGAAATATATTATGAGATATGTGTACGCATCACCATATATGTTGTAGATATAATTCCAAATTGATCAAATTTATCTTCACAATAGAAGTTGCAAAATATTTTTTCTCTATCTCTTCACCAATTGTAACACTTATCTCTTCACTTATTTGATTTATCATAATCATCCACATTCCCAGATTATACAAACTCCACCTCTATAAATAAGCAGGTGGCTCCAATACAGTTCCAACCATTTAACTTCATAAAAAATGCATATAAAGAGTTTATCTAAAAAGCAATTACAAAATTTTGTCTCTTGACTTATTGTTGTCATGAAAAAGATGAAAAAAGCTGTCGTCCAAAACGAGGTTATGTCTGTAACTTTGTTTAAGGATATTAACCCCATGAAGTCAAGTTGGGTAATAGATGTTCGAGTCGTGAGAAAATGGAGTGTGCCAACATATGGGAATGTTGAATTGCTTTTCATGGATGGGAAGTAAGAATATTTTTTTTCTTTTTTTTTTTCTTTTTTTTGTGGTCATGGTATTGTTTTAACATTTTGACTTAGCATATGTTTTATCCTCTTTGCAACAAACAAGGATTCATGCAGGTATAAAGCAACCATTGGTGAAGAATTTTGCTCATAAGCTTGAAGAAAACAAGGTTTATCGCATTACGAATGTATCTGTGGGGCAAAACAAGATGTCGTTGAATGCTGCTTCGCATGAGTACAAAATACTTTTCATGCCAGACAGTAAAATCATGGAGCAACATAATGTCACGGTTGCCACCTTTGCAACCATCATTTACCATTTTTGACCCTTTCCTGAAATTTTATGTGCACCACATGATGATGAACTTTTATTTGATATGATTTTCTTTTTCAGTTAATTTTATTTACAAACATTTACGATAATGAATATTTGCTAACGTTTGTCTATCATTGTTATATCAACCTTTTTTTCCCCTCCTCGATAGATGTTTTAAGTTATGTTGTTGTCAACGAGGGTGAGTCCACAATTCAAACTTCTACAGGAAAGAATAAGAAATTGCTTGACATCATATTGGAAGATCTTGAGTAAGTACCCACGTGCCACGTTCTCCTCCACTATACATTAATTGAATGAATAAGATCAATGGACTTAGTAATCGTAAGAAAGAGGCTGTGACGGTGAACCCAATTTAACCCTTAAATTACACCTAGTGGAAAATAAAATAAAAGAAAGAGACGTTGACGGGTTAAACTAAAGATCGATTATCCTACAAACTTTTGATATATATCAATAGACACGTGATTTCTTGAATACATTTATGAATAATAATGTCGTTTAAGCCATAAATATGAATTGAAAACCTATAGATAAACGCTAATAAGGTTAAGATGAAAAGAGATTTATTAATTTTCACAAAAAGTTACATGATAGCTTTAGGGAATTTATCAATGAACAACATGTTTGCATCGACACGTTTGCATCCGGATGGATAGGTAAACTTTCAATGGATTTCAAGCTTTTGTATTACGTGTTCTACCCATGTTAGCAATATGTGTATATGAGTGAGTAGTACATAATAAAATTACGACAATTTAGTTCTTCAAATTATTACGCATTTTTTTCATTTGCTAATTCTTATATTGCGTGCAACGCACGGGTATACGACTAGTTCAATTTAAAGTACATAAAATTTGTGTAATTGACATGTAATGAATTAAGGTCAATGCAATTAGGAGTGGGTGTCAGATGGGTCAGTTCGGTTTTGGTCCCAACCCGAACCATACCCGACACTGAGTCGGGCTGGCGATTTTGGAACTGATCTGACTCGACTCGGTTCCATAACCGAGTCAACCGAGTCGGGTTTAGTCGGGTGGGCCGGCCCAACTTGAATTTCGGCCCAGAATTGAAATTGTGGCCCAGAATTTCGGCAATTTATTTTTTTTGGCATATTTCAATGTGATTCAAGCCCAAAAAAATTAAAAATCGAATTTTGTTATTTTTTTAGGCACGTTTCAATGTGATTCAAGCTTAATAAAACTAGACAAAAACCTTGCTTGTAACAATTAGCAATTAACAAGGCAAAAAACTTGTAAGTTGAATTTGAAATGAGCAAAAGTCAAAGTGTTAAAACCTATGTCATTAGTCAAACACGTTTTAGAAGAAAGAAAAAAAAAAAAGAAAAAAGCATAATCTCGGGTTTAACCCGAGAACCCGATTCGGGTTAAACCCGAAATGGGTCCTCGGGTCGAAGCCCGGCGGATTCGGCGGTTCTAGAATCTCCACCCGCCACCCGACCCGACCCGGCCTATTGCAGGTCGGTAGGGTCGGGTTTGGCGGATTACCGGATCCGCCGCCCAGCCCTAAATGCAATAATACATTGTAACTTATTAGTTATTGTAGACTTTAGAACAATGATTATCTATCCTTTTCTTTTTCTTTTTTTAATAAAAATACTACAATGAATCTAATTGAGTCATTCATGAGAAAATATGGTGGTTGTAGTTAGGGGTGAACACGGTTCAGTTCATGCGGTTTTTGATTTATTTTTAAACCAAATCATCAGATTTGGTTTGGAGAAATTGTAAAAGAAACCAAACCATTTAGGCTACATTCTTTTTGCTATTTTTAGACTATTTTCTATTTTCAGTTTTCTAAAAGAGTAAAAACGTGTTCTCTTTTGTATTTTCAAAAATGCAGTTCAGAAAACTTCATAATCTGTAAAGAAAATTAAAAACGAGTTTTTCTTGTTTTTAATGTTTTCTATATTAAAAGTTAAAAACGTGGAAAATGCATTTTCAAATTTTAAACCTTACATTAATTACATTTAAATCACAACTTTTATTTTTATATTCATTTTATTTCTATTTCTATTTTTAAAAATAATTTTATAAAATAGAAAACAGAACGCGTTTTTTATTTTCTCAAAACAGCAACTTCAAAATAGAAAGCTGAAAATATATTTTTAAATAAAAATAAAAAACTAAAAAACAAGGAGAACATAACCTTAATTTTTCAAACCAAACCAAACCAAGCCAAACCTACTTTTTCGCTTCGGTTCAGTTCAGTTTTAAACCACAGTTTTCTATTGATGTAACAAAGATAGACTTTAAACACGATGATTTTATAAATATAAATATTCTATTATACTAATATGCACTACAAGAATATGAGGCATCACCAATGGACAATTTTTGTTAGTAAAGCTCTAAAATCCATTAGAAAACGCTTTCTCCAACGAAAAATTTCCGTTAGTAATTTTTGTTAGGAAAACCCTTGTCAGTAATTTTTCCAGCAGAATGGAATAGGCGTTGGTAATTTCCAACAAAATCTCTATCGTAATATTCGTTGTTAATTACTAACGGATTCTTTTAATGACAACATCTGCATCTAACTTTTCCGTTGGTGAATTACTAACAGAATAAAAGCCGTTGGCAAATAGCAACAAACTTTGGCTAGTATTTCCATCACAATTAAATTGTATTTCAAAAAGATATATAAATTTTACCCAGGCAGCTATAAAATAAATATTATAAACAACTATTTTCTAAAACAATGGTAATAAATAAATAAAAAAGTATTTTCATTCCTTCAATTTTACAGGTTGAAGCAGCACATAATGAAAATAGACAACTATTTACATCAATTAATCAAGAAGATAATGACATATTCCCCTCTTATATTGTGATTTATGGCCCACGCAAAAAAAAAATAAATAATAGGAAAAAAGACCCTAAATGGAGCCCCATATATACCCAACTACAAGTCTTCTCCTTCATTAAAAGACTTCAGGTAGATAGTATGATTCACGGATCTGGGAAATGCTGAAGCACCGTATTCAACTTTGGGCAGAAGATCTGGTAGTTCTTGGAACTTGGTCATTTTTCTTGGTGGAGGCAGAGATGACAGTAAGTGAGCGAGGAGGACCTGGTTGAGGCAATAGCAACAATAGCAGATGATATTGGTCATTATCAGGAAGTGAAGAAATGGAAGAGATTCACTACAATTGCCATTATTTGAAGAGAAGGAAAAGGAGTTTCTTCTAGTTCTTGGTCAAGAAGGTGTTTTCTTGCATCAGAGTTGGCACTTGATGGTGGAGATGTGGAAGAGGCGGCAGTGGGATGTGAGATGCCTGAAAAATGGAGAGGGGAGAAGGGTGGTGAGAAGTGAGAACTGAAAAGGTAGTGAGGCATAGATAATCCATGGGATTGATAAAAGGTAGGGTTTTTGTATTGGGCTACATGCTGAAATGAAAGGGCCCATGTAGCAGTAAAATAAAAATTTTTAAGGCAAGTGAAATTTGTTCAGCTAGAAGTGAAATTTTTGCGGGAAGAGATACTCTAATTGTTGTCAGCATTTCTATTTTCTTCCTTTAACTATTAAAATACATATATTATTTATTATTTTTAATTTTGCAATTAATATATATTATTAAACTAATTATATCTATTCAAAATGCACTTAAAAAATGTAACATCCCAAATTCTATTAACTTAGAGCACCAGCAAATCTAGTTTTTGACCCCTCAAAACATTTACGATTACACCACTATAGCACAACACAAAAAAATATATGTACTTATTTTTTAAAACTCAAAACTTATAATTAAACGCGAAAACTTTATTCATCAATTCAAATTAAGGGTAGCTACCAAAGCATGTAAAGCTAACCAACTTTAGAAAATGAAGTTCAACTGTTAAATAAATATCGTGAAAAAACGGTAAGGTAGATATTATTGTTATTAATTTAAAATTAAGTTCCTCCGCCGCTACCTTGTCGCCACCGAGCTCTTCAACCTGAAATGTTTAGGAGTGGGGTGAGCATACAAGTACATTCAGTGGGGTACTCAACAACTAAGTCCAAACGGCATATGCAAATTTAGACATGTAAAATCATTTTATTGAATAACTGTAGAAACTGTAAGGGGTCTGTAGAACTAGACTGCAGAATAAATCTAAGAACCTAAATTAGATTCCGGACCACTTAACGATCATTGACAGTCATTTGCGCGCAAATATTAAAATATGCACTGTGGGCTAACCCAAGGGTTCATATTCAACCCTGAACCACTTACGATTCCTGGCAACTATAGATAACATGGCAATGATTTAACAAACTGAAACCACACATATGGTAAGGACATAGAAAATATAAACCAAATTGCATATAATTCCCCACATGAAAAGTGTTGACAAATTTTCCTTGAAAAAATTGAGTGGATGTGAAGCTTCTTGAACTTTAAAGATTTACTGCATCCTCGTCTAGCAAAAGAAATTGTCATGAATAATTTAGGATGCTTGATCTAATGACTTGGTGTCTATTATGGAGTTTAAGAGGTTAATCAAACTTCATGAGAATGTCATAATAAGTGGATTAACCAATTAGAGGAATTTAATTGATTAAATTATTAATTTTTAAAGTTATAGGGACTAAATTATAAATTCTGGTAAGTTATTAGGACTTGATTTGAGAAATTCATAATGAATTAGGGGTTAAACTAATTATTCTAGAAGTTGTTGTGTCAAGTGACAAGGCTTAGAAAGTTGGTTGACCAACTAATACACATAAGAAATTGTGGGGACTAACTTATATACTTTTATAACTTTGGGACCGGTTTACTAAATATTGAATTTAATCAAATTTACAATGGAGGTCCCTGGTAGGATTCAAAACATAGTAGCTTGAGTAGGATTTTAAAGAAAATAAAAAACAATTCCTGATGTATGAATTCTTCGCTTTATATATACAAAAATGTTCACTACTTCAAGGGCTATCCAATTGTACCCTCAAAATCATGAACGGTGACACTTTGTGTCAAAAGCTCAGAATGAGAGTTGATATTTTCCGGTGAACCAGTGGGTTTCCGGCCAAGAAAACTATACTTTCAAGTTCTACGCGATGAGGCAAAGTCATGGTTTGCGTTTGGTGACTCGGGAACAGGGTTTGCGAAAATGGGTCTCTCGAGCCGTTCAGTTTCACGCACTATATGTATGTGTGTGTGTGTATATATATAAACATGTATACCTATATTTTGGCGTTTACAAGGACAATAGATTCACGAATAACATACGGATTTCATGCATGTGTACATATATATATTTATGCATGGTATTGACATTGGATCCAAGTGAACGATATGGAGTGAACAAGAAACCCTATTGTAGAGTTCATCTTTGTTGGAAAGAGAGAGTATTGGAAAAAAAGAAGAAAGTGCTAAGGTATTGATTTTCCTTCGCCATCTTCTTCATGAAGGTTTAAAAGGTGAATACCTTACTGCGAAAGATCCAGAAGATCTTTGGAAAAGGTTGACTGAAAGGTTTGACCACCAAAAGTCTATAGTCCTTCCCAGGGCCCGATATAAGTGGATGCACCTTCGCTTTCAGGATTTCAAAATAGTTAGTGAATACAATTCTGAACTTTTCAGACTATGCTCAAAACTCAATCTGTGTGGAGAAAAAATCACATATCAATATATGCTAGACAGAACAATGAACGTGGTTTCATGTATCACATGTCATGCATACAATGTCTTACTACTGCAACAACACCATGAACGTGGTTTCAATAAATATTCCGAATTTATTTCCTGCTTACTCGTTGCTGAACAGAACAATGAATTGTTGATGAAAAACCACGCATTACGCCTAACTGGTTCTACAGCATTACCTGAACCAAATGTAGCAAGTTATGAATGCGGACATGGACGTGGACATGGACGTGGACGTGGATGCGGACGCGAACGCGGATATGGACAGTATAATGGGCCAAACAGTAAGCAACAAAGTAGCAACTTCAAAAAGCACAAAACAAATGAAAAAAATTCATTCTTAAAGGAGGATAAAGACAATTGCTATAGGTGTGGAATGAAAGGACATTGGTCCCATACCTGTCGTACGAATAAGCACCTAATGGATCTCTACCAACAGTCCATCAAAGGAAAAAGCAAAGTGGAAACCAATTATGCAAAATTTTGATGATCTAAATGATATGACTCATTTGGATGTCTCTAATTTTTTTACTAATACAAGTGGCAATCTGATTGAAGGTGGTGTGATGGAACAAATTGATAAGTTTATGTTGCTTTTCTTCATTTTACTTGATGCTCGAATTCTACTTCTATTCCAGTCTAAATGTTTAGTTTGTATTACGAACTATCTGAGTTTCAATGAAGTCTTTACCATTTGATTTTTATTGATAGTTAATATTTCTTGTTTTGACTATAGAGTAATTTAAGATGACTTGTCAAGATGTTTGTTTAGCTGATAGTGCCACTACCCATACAATTCTTCGAGACAAAAGGTATTTTGTGGAATTAACATTATTGACTAATAATGTTAATATAATATCTAAAGCATCGAACATCATTGAAGGCTTTGGACGAGCTAATATAATCTTTCCAAATAATACAAGATTATATATTAACGATGCACTTTATTCTAGCAAATACAGAAGAAATTTACTTAGTTTTAAAGATATCCGCTACAATCATATTGAGACAATGCAAGAAAATAACATTGAATATCTTTGCATAACTTCTTTTATATATAGCCTCAAGTAGATAAAAAAAAGAAAAAAAAGTTACAAGCACTTCCGTCTGGAATATATATTACAAATATAAAGTCAATTGAATCAAATTATATAGCAAACCAGAAGTTCGAAGACGCAAAAAATTTTTTGCTTTGGCATGACAGACTTGGACATCCAGGAGGAATGATGATGCCGCGTATCATTACCAGTATGCATGGGCATCCTTTAAAAAACCAGATGATTCTTTTACCTAATGATTATCCAAGCAATGCTTGTTCACAAGAGAAGTTAATAGTTAGATATTCCCCTACAAAAGTTAATGTTGAACTTTCAAACTTTTTGGAAAGGATTCATGGGGAGATATGTGGCCCTATACACCCACTATGTAGACCATTTAGATACTTTATGGTTTTGATAGATGCTTTGACAAGGTGGTCACATTTATGTCTACTATCTACTAGAACTGTGGCTTTTGCTAGATTACTCGCTCAAATAATATAATCGAGAGCTCAATTTTCTGATCATTTTATCAAGACAATTCGTCTTGACAATGCTGCTGAATTTAGATCTCAAGCATTTGAGGAGTATCGCACTTTTATTGGTATTGTTGAGGAATACTCAGCCCTCATGTACATACTCAAAATGGACTAGCAGAGTCATTTATCAAATGCTTACAGCTGATTGCTAGGCCATTACTTATGAAAATGAAATTATTAACTTCTACTTGGGGATATGCAGTATTACACGCTGCATCATTGATTCGTTTAAGGCCAACTGCTTATCATGAATATTTGCCTTTACATATAGCATTTGGTTGAGAACCAAATGCTTCTCACCTAAAGGTATTTGGTTGTGCTGTCTAAGTTCCAATCCCAACTCCACAACGCACTAAGATGGGTCCCCAGCGAAGGCTTGGGATTTATGTTGGTTTTGATTCTCCAACAATTATTAGGTACCTTGAACCATTGACAGGTGACTTATTTACTGCACATTTTGCAGATTGTCATTTTGATGAAATGACTTTTCCTACTTTAGAAGGGGCAAAACTACATCCTAAACTGCAAAATAAAATTTCCTGGAATGAATCTACCTTATCTCATTTTGATTCCCGAAGTAATCAATGTGAGCAAGAAGCTGAAAAGATCATTCATTTGCAAAGAGTTGCAAATCAATTACCTGATGTGTTTGTCGATACGAAGAAAGTGATAAAATCACATATACCAGCACAGAATACTCCAGCAAAAATTGATGTTCGTGTAGAACAATATGCTATAGCAAGTAAATTAAAAGTACGTCAGAAATGTGGTCGACCACTTGGTGCTAAAGATTCTGTGCCTCAAAAAAGAAAAGAATAAGAGACCAATCAACCGCAAATTCAAGAGGAACATGAAGTTATTGATCATTCAAATAAAGAAGATTTGATTTGTACAAAATCACCAAATGAAGAGATCTCAACAAACTATTTGTCATCCCACAAAGTACATAAAAGGATTGTGATAGACAATATTTTCGCCTATAATGTGGCTTTTGATATCATGCATGATAATGAGGATCCTGAACCACAGTCTATTAAAGACTATCAGCAAAGAGATGATTGGCCAAAATGGAAAGAAGCCATACAGATGGAATTGAAGTTTTTAGAAAAAAGAAAAGTTTTTGGACCTGTGATCCGAACACATAAAGATGTAACTCCTGTTGGATACATGTGGGTGTTTGTAAAAAAAAGAAATGAGAATAATGAAATTATAATATACAAGGCTCGACTCATTGCATCGACTCATAGCACAAGGTTTTTCACAGAGACCTGGAATTGATTATAATGAGACATATTTTCCCGTTATCTATGCCATTACATTCAGATATTTGATCAGTTTGGCTGTCTCACAAAGGCTTGAAATGAGACTTATAGATGTTGTAACTGCTTATCTTTATGGTTCACTCAATAGTGACATTTATATGAAAATCCCTGAGGATTTAAGGTGTCAAAAGCAAGTGATTCACTCACTCAAAAACTTTTTTCAATCAAATTACAGAGTTCATTGTATGGGTTAAAACAATCTGAACAGATGTGGCATAACTGTCTCAATGAATATTTGTTGAAAATGGGATATAAGAATGATGATATATGTCCATGTGTTTTTATAAAGAAAAGTGATATTAGATTTGCAGTAGTAGCAGTTTATGTGGATGATTCAAATCTTATAGGAACTCATGAAAAGCTCAAAAAAACTGCCGGGTATTTGAAAACTGAATTTGAAATGAAACATTTGGGAAAAACCAAATTTTGCCGTGGTTTACAAATTGAACATCACCCAAAAGGAATATTTATTCATCAATCTACATTTACAGAAAAAGTTTTAAAAATGTTTTATATGGATAAAGCACATCCATTGACATCTCTAATGGTCGTTCGATCACTTGATGTGGAAAAGGATCTGTTTCACCCACTCAAAAATAGGGAACGGTTTCTTGGTCCAGAAGTTCCATATCTTAGTGCAATTGGAGCATTAATGTATCTCACAAACTGCGCTCGACCATGTATAGCTTTTTCTGTAAATATCTTTAAAAGATATAGCTCTACACCAACTCAAAAACACTGGAATGGTGTCAAACACATTTTTCATTACCTTACAGGTACCATAGACGGGCTTATTTTACTCACAAAATATGAGCTCCCCTTTATTTGGCTATGCAGATGCAGGTTATCTCTCTTATCCACATAAAGCTAAATCACAAACAAGATATGTCTTTGCTCATGGAGGAATATATCATGGAAATCTCTGAAGCAAACTTTAACAGCCACATCTTCAAATCACTTAGAAATTATTGTAATCCATGAAGCAAGTCACGAATGTGTATGGTTGAGAAATATAACGCATCATATTCAAGAATCATGTGGAATAACTTCAACATAGGAAGGTCCAGCAATATTATATGAAGATAATGCAGCTTGTTAAAGATGATTTCATCAAAGAGGACAGGACAAAGCAGCTCTCCCCAAAGTTCCTACACACATGAGCTTCAAAAAAAGTGGAGACATCAATATTCAACAAATACATTCATGTAACAATGTAGCTGATTTATTCACAAAGGCGTTACCAACCTCTACATTCATGAAATTGGTGCATGAAATCGGAATGCGTCGACTTAGAGATTTACATTTATTGACATCAGAGGGAGTAGTTGTGCTCTTTTTCCTTCATGCAGGTTTTGTCCCATTGGGTTTTCCTGGAAAGGTTTTGATGAGGCAACATTTTATTACTCCAAATGTTAGTAATATACTGTAGTCTTTTTCCTTGAGTTTGTACTTTTTTCCACCGGGTTTTTGTCAAACCAATGTTTTTAACGAGATAGTTAATGTATAGATAGTCATTCAATGGGGAATGTTGTAAATCGATTATGAAGTGAACGATTATCCTATACCTGAAACCCTAGAAACCGTAAGATAGATTTCTTAGCCACTACTCTAAGTAGCTTGTGCTTCAAGTATTCTTGGGCAACACACATACACTTGTATAAATAGATGTCTCATGTTTGTGTATGAAATACCAGAATTTGAAGAGGTAATTATTTTATCTCTTATTTCTTACTTTTATAACAAGAACAATAATTATTTGTGATTTTTTACAAATGGATATTGCCATTAGTTGTCTTCTTGGTTCTCCAATTCTTTTGTTTCTCCTATAAACCCCACCTCATTGAATTTCATTGAAATTGATGTACTTCAACAACCACATTTCTTCAACCACAAAAACCGCAAGTTACATCCAACATTAATAAAATATAGCCAGAAACCATATACACAAGAGCTGAAGGCCATTTCAAAGACGAAGAGGAAGAAACTAAAATAGGTTTTGAGACTGGAATCGATTCATTACATGATGCAATGTAATCCCAGATCATATTACGTTACGAAGTGATCAGATAAATCCTTTAATGTTACTTAAACCAATTGTAACGGTTCATTAATTCATAGATACTCCCCATTAAGCACATTAAATAGTATTAATATTCTATAATAACTATATGAGGATTGAGGGCTATAAAAAGGAGATAAACGGGAGATCGAGGGCATGTTTTTCCATTATTCCTTCTCTTTCAATTTCTCTCTTTCAATTCCTCTTCCAAAATCAATTGGCGCCGTATATGGGAAAATTTTGTTCAAAAAGTCATGTCCCAAGCTCCATCCGAGGCTGATCTGCCTCCTCCACCACTGGGAGACAACCATGTTACCAAGGAACAGTTTGTTGCCGTTCAAAATCAGATTCAAAACTTAATGGCAATGATACAAAATCAGCAAGATAACAATGGAGTAAACCACTCATTGCATGATTGACATTCCATTCCGCTAGCTACAGATTCAATGTCTGAGGCTCGTACTTCTATTGCACCTTCCATGGCTGAAAGCCAACTTGGAGCAAGACTAGATGAATTGAAGAATGAGTAGAATCGAAAGCTGGAAGAGTCTATCAACAAGAATAAGGGACAAATGTCGGTCTTGGTGAAAGAAGAGCCCTTTAGTATGGAAATTATGTTAGTTCCACTTCCAAATAACTTTAAGATGCCACGGGTAGACAAATATGATGGGACTACAGACACCATCGATCACCTAAGAGCATTCCAAGATCTAACATGCTTATATGAAATTCCCGATGTGGCTTGTAGACCTTTTCTGTCTACATTACGAAAAGATGCACGACATTGGTTTGATACATTGCCTCCACGATCAATCACTTCTTTTGCACATTTTGCAAAACAAATTTGCAGCTTTTTTCAGTACTAGTACCAGACAAAAGAAGATCACAATCGGGTTAATGCAAATCGTGCAAGAGAATGATGAGTCATTGTGGGATCATATCACACGATTCAATAGAGCTACCTTGGGAATGAAAGATTTACAGATGTCATTGCTGATCGCATAAATGATAAATGGGCTCCAAAATCATGGCTTCAAACTATCACTATCAAAAAAGCCACCAGGAAACAAGATGGAGTTACTGAATCATAGTGAAAATTACATCGATAGCGAAGAAATAATGAAAGTAACCCAATCGATTAGAGAGACCACATGTGAATCTAGCAAGCGCAGGGGCATTGATTATGTCTATGAAGCAAAAAAAGAGCAATAATTATCAGCGAGGTAATTGGAGGCTATCTGGATAATGGAACGTGCCAGATTTAAAGAATATTTTCAGTTGACTCTTGTAATTCTTTATGTCATACTAAATTTCTGAATAAGGTGCTTGCCAAGTGCTTTATGAACGTCCATTCGTTGGATCTACAATTACTCACTTCAGAAGTACAAATTGTCTATCGATTCGATCTACAACTATTCGTTACACATCTTTGCGATCTACAGTGAGTAATTACATATCATGTATCAACTCAATCTACAATTACTTTTTACGGATCTTTGGTATCTACAATGAGTAATTACAGATTACACATCCAATTGATCTACAATCACTCGTTACATATATTTGCGATCTACAATGAGTAATTACAGATAATGTATTATCTTAATCTACAATTACTTGTTATCGATCTTTGCGATCTACAATGAGTAATTACATATTACACATCTAGTTGATCTACAATCACTCATTACAGATCTTTGCGATCTACAATAAGTAATTACAGATCATATATCAACTTAATCTACAATTACTTATTACAGATCTTTGCGACATACAATGAGTTATTACATATTACACATCCAGTTGATTTACAATCACTCATTACAGATCTTTGTGGTTTACAATGGGTAATTACATATCATGTAATTTAAACAAACTTCGCCAACATATCAGCCAAAACATCCATTTTGACTCGATTGAAGGAACAACTTATACTGAAATCGATTCATTACATGATGCGATGTAATCTCAGATCACACTACGTTACGAAGTGATGGGATAAATCCTTTAATATTACTTAAACCAATTGCAAAAGTTCATTAATGCATTAATACTCCCCATTAAACACATTAAATAGTAATAATATTTTATAATAATCATATGAGGGTTGAGGGCAATAAAAAGGAGATAAATGGGAGATTGGGGGAATGTTTTTCCATTATTCCTTCTCTTTCAATTCCTCTTCCAAAACTAGGTTTCATCCAAAAGTTTCATATCAAGTCAGAAACCCATTCTAAAAAATACATCGGAAACATTAGTATCGACCGGAAAATTTACCAATGTTGCTGTATCAATTAAACATCAAAATCTTTTAGCACCCAAACCTTGCACATGAATTGAAAATTGAGACAATTTTTTGAAGATCGTGGAAATATTTTCAAAAGCAAGATAAGGAGATACACCGAAATCCCATAACTTCAGGGATTACTATTTGAGTTCATGCAATAGGGGCCTGAGAGAGGAGTAAATGGATTACTTTAATTGATTAACTAATGTATATTTAAACATAATATGATGCAATAGCATTTCATCCATCTGAAATAATACTTTGGTCGATGATTTGAGTAGATCAACTTGGGTTTTTTTGTGGGGCATAAATCACAAACTGTAATGATCTTAGAAGTTTTTTTTTTTAAACACTATGGAGACACAGTTTGTTGTAAAGATGAAGGAAATTGGAACTGGTAATGGGTTTGAGTTTGTCGGTTCAGATTGCCAGAAGTTGTTACATGATAGGGGAATTTTACATCAAAAGAGTTGTGTGTACACACCACAACAAAAGGGGGTGGTTGAAAGAAAGCATAAACACATGCTTCAAATAGCTAGGGCCCTGATGTTTCAAGCAAATTTACCCTTAAAATTCTGGTATTCCTATTCATTCTAACAACTATTGATCTATTCAATAGATTGCCCAGCACTGTCCTAAATTGGAAATCTCCTTTTGAATTTCTGTATAATGCCAAGCCAGATTACACTAGATTGAAAGCTTTTGGTTGTCTATGTTTTGCTACAAATACCTTGCTTCACAAAGATAAATTTTCACCTCGAGCTCATAAGTGTATTTTCATTGGATACCTCACTGCACAAAAGGCTTACAAACTCTATAATCTTTCAACCCACCAAATTTTTAAGTTAAGAGATGACCAATTCTTTGAGCATCAATTTCCTTTCTAGATAACTTTCTCCTCCTTACCTTCAGACACTCCTCTACCAAATATTTCTCAATTAGACAACTCAAATACTCATCCTTCTGAAGCCATTCCATCCATTTCTTGATGATGTATTGGTCACAGGACCTACTACTGCAGCAATCAATAGGTTGAAGAACTACCTAGATCACTTGTTCTATCTAGCTAAGTATTTTCTTGGAATAGAAATACCCAAGAGGATAGAAGGGACATACTTGAACCAACGAAAATATATACTTGACATCCTACAAGATACAGGGCTTTTGGGCTATAAACCTACTTCTACACTTTCGCCAAGGAGTGTAAAATTGACTACTAACACTAGTTCGCCCATGATAGATCCTAATAAATTCAAGAGTTTAGTAGGCAGATTACTTTATTTGAACCTCTGTAGGCCAGACGTTACAATCTCTGTTCAACAATTAAGTCAACTTGTGAACAATCCTTGTAAAGAACACTGGGAAGTAGCATTTCATATGATGAAATACCTCAAAAGGTATCCTTCCAAAGGTTTATTTTTCACTTCCAAGTCTGATTTCACATTAGCAGCCTACAGTGATGCAGATTGGGCAACCTGTCTTGAAACTAGAAAGTCAGTTACAGGGTATTGTGTCTACTTAGGGTCAACCTTGATTTCTTGGAAAACAGAGAAGCAAAATACTGTCTCCCGTTCATCAGCTGAGGCTGAATATCGAGCCTTAAGTGCTAGCGTGTGTGAAGTACAGTGGATTGCTTATATCTTGCAAAGTTTACGTATTCCCATTGTTACACCAATCCCCTTGTGGTGTGATAGCCAGACAACCCTTCATATTGTGGCTAATCATGTGTTTCACGAGCGTACGAAAACATCTAGAGATAGATTGCCACTTAGTACACAATAAGTTGAAAGATGGTTTTATACTTCCTAAGCATGTGTTCCTCTAAGTTGCAGATAGCCGACATCTTCACAAAGTCTCTTGGAGGGCCTCAGTTTCATTTTCTAACTATCAAGTTAGGCACGATGGATTTCCACCACTGCCAACTTGAGGAGAGGGTGAAGAATAAATAGAGTGCACAGAGTGTAGAATTTCAGAGTTATTTTTGTCATTTACTTTACTCTTTTATGTCACCTGTCATATTATTACTCGTTCAATTGTGAATAGTAGTTAGGCTATTGTTTTGCTTTATATGAGTACTGAATTGTAACGTAATGGACTTTGGTTATCTGGTTTTAACAAATCAAAGCTTTTCTTTCTCTCTCTTCAAATTGTTTCTTCTCTCTAAATTGTTGAGAAAGAGAACCGCGGAAGCTCAGCTACTCAAGAACAAATAAAATGATGGATTAGAATTTAGGGCCAATTATTTTTGCTGCTTTTTCTTTTAATTAGTAAACGTCAGTGGACCTGTAAAATTAACTTATGGCCCATCAGCAATATGATAAGGATTTGACCCATTTTCAAGTAAAATATAAATTTCTGCCCAATTCAAGCAAAATTGTAGGATTGTTATAGTCGTGCAAAATTGTGCATAATCAAGATCGTGATTTTTTTTTCGAGAAATACAATCAGCATCGTGATTTTGATAACCTTGATTCGGCACAATGCATTAAAGAGAAGAAGATAAAAAGAAAAATGTAAAAAATAGAAATCAACATCAGACCATTCGTCACTCATTTTAATACTTATCAGGGATGATTGAGATTAATTTAATGTGCAAAATAATGGGTAATGAACACACTTAAAACAACATGAGAATTAAAAAAATAAATTCTTCAATTATTGATCGAGAAATTCAGGACCACTCCAAGTTTGTCTGCACATGGTGTAATGTATTCCATTAGGGGAAACTTTTTTGGTATATAAATTAATTTCAAATCGCAATTATAAATTATATTAAATGCGATTTAGAGAAAAAAAATATTATTATTGGGCATGATGATACGATAAAAAAACTTTCGTCACAAATTCTTTTTTAATATTAAAAAAAATCTTTGTAAGAACTAGAATATTTAGCATAAATTGATGACATATAGTAATGGTAAAGGACATATTATTCCATGTTGACATGTGGATACAAGAACGAATTGAAAATTTATTTCAAGTTATTCGCTCGAGATAGAAGTTAATTACTTAGAATGTTTGGAAGCCTCATACTATTCCTCGAGTTTTCTCTCCAATAAAATGTGTCATTTGGGGTATTGAATTTCAAATTTTCTTGTGGCTTTCAATACAATGATGAAGTAACAATGTCATATCAATCGATTGACTTCATTACAGTTAAATTAATTAAAGTGAAGTGAAATAATTTCTAATAATCGATGTTGAGTCACGTGAACAATGTTAAATTAAAGGTCAATAATCTAATTGTGAGCAATTAGAGTTTAATTTAATAATTTAAGTGCAAATGAAATAAAAATTCAATAAAGTCTGGTAAAGTTAACACAAAATTTTGATAAAGGAGTATATTTAAGTCGAAAATAATTAATAAATAATTTGAACCCTAATTATTTTAGTACTTAATTGGCTGAAAAGATTAGAAATTTGAGGTGAAGTTGATTATAAATTAATGGGTGATAGAGACAACACATTGGATTCAATATGGAAATTTTCAATGGGCTTTTGGCATTTTAGAATTCTATGAAATGGACAGCCACCTACCACAAAAGGAGCCATAAACAGTTCCAATCACTGAATGACTGAATTTTCATACATCCAAAATGATGTCCAAAGTCCAAAAATCATTCATTTTGGCACCACCTATTATATCAAATTGACCCGTTCAGATAAAGTATTTATGACATTAAAGTCGTAAAGAGTTGATCGGTCAAGTGGGAAGAACCCTAGTGACTATTGGCCGGTGAGAGATCGACCGATTTAGTTTGGTTAGTTTGAAATTTGAGTTACTTTAACATATTTGTGCTCCTTGTCACTTATTTATGTGTAACGTACAAAATTTGTATAATATGAAACTTTTGTGCATTGTGTTTATTGAGTTAGATGAGGAATTCAAAAGTTGGACCGATGTAGCTAGTTAGGTTTCAAATATAATTCATTTTAACTAATAAAGATTGAGTATTGTTAGGTTTCCAATATAATTCATTTGAGCTAATAAAGATTGACTGAATACTAACAGAACAAATGCGGGTTGAAAGAGAAGTAGGAGCAGGAGATGGGTGGCGAATTGAAGGAAAATCGACGCTCTGTATAAGAACGATATCTTAGTAGATTTCTAGCACTTTCTAAGGGAGCACCCTCTATTCAAGGTAAGCAAACGTATGCATACAATCTGAAATTTAAATTCAACTTGGCATGTATACACATACACCCACCAGTTGGAATAGAGGGTGCCATAACGTCACCCTCCAAGGATGCCATAAACTTTCCATTTCTAATATATAAAGTTGTCTTCTTAAAAGTTAAAAGGGTTTTTTACACCTAGCGTCCCCAACCTTTCACCTTTTTACGAATTACGTTCCCAACCTTTGTTTCTCTTTCAGTACGTCCCCAACCTTTAAAGAAATCCCCTGTTTCGTCCCTGGTGATGGAAACCGTCAAATTCTACCGTTAATGTTAGGGGCATTTTCAGTAATATACAAAAAATTGATATTTTAAAGCAAAAAAAATTTTAAAAAAAAAGCAAAAAAAAATTTGGAAAATTTTGGTTGGGGGAGGCTGGCTCCCCCCTTCTGCCGTTTCTGGCAGCCTCTGTGCTTGTTGCCAGAATGGCAGTAAGAATAGGGCATGTTCTTGCTGCCAGAACAAGAGGGGAGACTCCTCTCCTTGATGCCATTCCGGCAGCAAGCACAGATGCCATTCCGGCAGCAAGCACAGTTGCCATTACCGGCAGCCCTCTGGCTGCCAAAAATGACAGAAGGAGGAGACCCCAGACACCCAAATTTTTTCAAATTTTTTTTTGCCTTTTTTTTGGGCATTAAAATATCAATTTTTGTATGTTACCAAAAATGCCCCTGACCTTAACAGTGGAATTTGACGGTTTCCGTCACCAGGGATGAAATAGAGGATTTATTTAAAGGTTGGGGACGTACTAAAGGAAAAACAAAGAAAGTTGTATAAATGCCAAGTTGCATGAATTTTATTATGGGTTAATTATCCCTAGCGTTCCCAACTTTTCAAGTTTGTTGAGATTACGTCCCCAATTTTTAATTTTAGTCCTGGAGGCCCCTAACCTTTCAACAATGTTACACCTAAGGACCCTCTAATGATTTCCATCAATTTCCACCGTTAAAGTCATGGGTATTATCGTAAAATACCAAAAATTAAATATTTTAATGTTTTTTAAAAAAATGAAGGGGGAGGAACCCCCCAATGTGCCGCCGGAAATGGCTGCCATTTCCGGCGGCCATTTCGGTGTCGGAAATGGCAGTAAAGTGCTGCCATTTCCGGCAACACAGGGGGAAGACTCTCGCCCTTTTCTGGCCGGAAATGTCTGCCCAAATGCTACCATTTCTAGCCAAAAAGGGGAGAAGTCCCCCCTTTTTGGCTAGAAATGGCAGGCTGCCAAAAATGACAACCAAAAAGGGGGGAGTCTCCCCCCATTTCTGGCAGCCAAAATTGAGGACTCTCCCCCCTCCCACATTTTTGGCCGGAAATGACAACCATCTTGGCTGCCATTTCTAGCCAAAACAATGGGGAGCCAACCAATGGCCAATAAAGGGGAGAGCCAAAATGGCTGCCTCCCCCCTTTTTTGGCCGGAAATGGTAGCCAAAAATTGGGGGAAGAGTCCCCCCTTTTTGGCGGCCATTTCTGGCAGCCAAAAGGGGGGACTTTGCCCCCTTTTTTGGCTGGAAATGGCGGCCCAGATGGCTGCCATTTCCTGCTAAAAAAGGGGGAGTCTCTCTCCCCTGTGTTACAGGAAATGACAGCACTTTGCTGCCATTTCCGACACCGAAATGGCTGCCGGAAATGGCAACAAAGTGCTTCCATTTCGGGTAGTACATGGGGGCGGTTCTCCCCCACCTTTTTTTTTTAAAAAAACATTAAAATATTTAATTTTTAGTATTTTATGATGATACCCCTAACTTTAAGGCGGAAATGGATAGAAATCGTTAGAAGGACCTCAGGTGTAACATTGTTGAAAGGTTAGGGGCTACCAGGAGTAAAATTAAAGGTTGGGGATGTCATCTCAAAAAACTTGAAAGGTTGGGGACGCTAAGTGTAATTGACCCTTTTGTTATCGCCAAAAAAACATATCTCGAGTCAAGTGTAACCTTTCCTTCTTTTTTTCCCCATTAAAACAAAATGGAAAAATAATGAGAAAATAGAAACCAATAAATTAGAAATTAATTATTCAGAACCTCTTGAAAGTAGAAATTTTCTAACATTTTTGAAAAGTGTCTATGGCACCTTCCATTCATGTGGGTACATAGATATACGATACATGAATACAAGGGACTGGAGGTGTTATAACTTGAAAGATGTAAAAGGCTAAAAGTTCCGCATGGTGGGAAATTGAATCATTTATAAGATTAATGTCTTACTTGAGTTGATTAAAAGATTGAATTGCTAATGTGGTTTGAACAAGTGTTGAAATGGTTAGATACTCACATTTTAAACGGAATGTTTTAGGTTTAAACTACACTTACCCATCTTCTATTTCCCCTCTGCTTCCCTATTTATAATTTAAAAAAAAAGGGAAAGAAGAAGGAGAAGATTCAATTGCTTATTGGACTCACTTATTTTCTTATCCAAACAATTATCCTCGTGGGAGTTAAACAATAAAGGTGATCTTTATTTGCATGGATGATATTAAAAAACGGTTCTAGAATTGACATTTCCTAAGTTTAAATCAAATTGCTCGTTGATTTTATAACCGTAAATATGATTTTTTTTCACATGTCATAATTATGGCAGAATTAAGATGCTAAGAGAAGACAATCCACCGTCCTGAGTGGTGCCACTGTAGAATAAAGAGAGTCGTCTTCATAGTCGCTTTTACGCTATGAAGTTCTCTCTCCTGTCACCTCACACTTCGAAGTGGAATCACTTTGATTTTAGTAACACAAGTTTACAGTAAAAAAAAAATCCCAATCGATTAGGGCTAGTATACACTTTTGGTTGAAATTTTTCTCCGTAAAATTAAAAAAAAAAAAAAAAGGAAAAAGCCAGCATGTGTTGCTTGATCGGTCCATGAATTTACACTATATTATGCTATGTGAATGACGTGAGTCCTATTAAAAACTTTTATTTTTAAAGGGAGTTAAGTGATAATTATTATATTTCATTGTAAGTCACAAGTATCTTGTTTTTTCAACGAGTTTGAAAGAGATCAACATTATGCATTGAAGTATTGTAATTCTTGACATGTACATCTTATTTTGTGCATATCGTCATGTACTCTTGTTTTATGAAAATTTTCCTATGAATTTACATTATTTTGTTACCTGAATGGCTTGTCATATATTAAAAACCTATATTTTTAGCAAGAGCTAAGGGATTATTATTAATATATATTTCATTTCACTGCAAGTCATGAGTATCTTATTTTTTTCGAGGAGTACGGAAGAGACTCGACAATATGGATTGAAGTATTGAAATTCTCGACATCTACATCTTATTTTGTGGATATCGTCTTGTACTCTTGTTTTACAACAATGTTAGCTTGTAATTGCTATTTTGTCCAAAGTCACGCATATCATATTTCTTCCATGATTTCATCTTTTTAGTTTCTATAGTATGAGAATCAACATTTTGTTGTGAAAGCTTTAACTTTATCATACTTCTTTCATGTTTTAAGTGACTTATCATTTACAACAACGTAATGGTATATTGTTTTATATGTACATTCACAACCATTGCATGTTTTTGAACGCACGTTTCTCGGTAGGCACGTATGTCAGCTTAAACTGACGATACAATATTTTGCAGCAAAGTCATACATATCATATTTTGTCAGTGTTTTAGCTGACTCCAACTAATTTATCATACTTCTTTAATGTTTTTAAATAACTTACCATTCACAACAACATAATAATATATTGTTCTATGTGTACATTCACGACCATTGCATGTTCTTGAACAGACATTCTTTGGTAGGCATAAATGCCGGCTTAAATTGACAATTTGATATCTTACCACTACAAGAATTTTATATTAATACTACAAATTTCCCGTATACAAAATGAAATTTATAGGCAAAGATCTTTTCCCCCCACAAAATTGATATTTTGTGGATGTTTATACTTTCCCACAAAGTTTTTTCCGCATACAAAGTTATTGTGTAGGCAAAATTTTCTTTTCCCTATAAATAGATATCTCGTGGGGTTTGTACTTTACCTACAAAAGTTTTTCCGCTTACAAAATGAACTTTGTAGGCAAAAGTCTTTTTTCCCCACAAATTAGATATTTTTTAAGTATTTATACTTTCTCTACAAAGTTTTTTCCGCATACAAAATTATTGTGTAGACAAAGGTTTCTTTTCCCTATAAATAAATATCTCGTGGGGTTTGTACTTTCCCTATAAAAGTTTTTTATCATACAAAATGAAATTTGTAGTCAAAGGTCTTTTTTCCCCACAAACTAGCTATTTTGTAGGTGTTTATACTTTCCCTATGAAATTTTTTCCACATACAAAAGTTTTGTGTAGACAAAGGTATTATTTCCCTATGCACAAATATATCGATCAGATAAATAAGTTTGGTGAATTTTTTACTATATATACACGGGAATAAGTTTTTATACTATTATTAATTTATTCTAATTATTTAATTAAAATCGATCGGATATCCTTGAACCGTTAGATTTTCCGGTCTGATTTTCTAAACATTTGTGAATACTGGAATTAACTAGGAAAACAATCGGACGGTATGAGATAAAGATATATATGGTTCACACTAATTTTTTTCTCAATAATGATTCATTAAAATTTTAAACTTTTGGAAGTTTAAGGTCAATAAGCTAACGCCCTATTATGCATAAACCTTCTTCACGTAGTTTAATATAAGCATACATACTCAATTCTTTTGACTAAATAACCAATGCAAGATTCTTTTTCTATGCTCAAAGTCATATTTTCGGTTCCCATTAAAAAAACTTCAAATTTTCAATATTTTTTTTAACGGTAAAGATAAAAAAACTATAAAATAGAATGTTCTTTTTCCACAATATTTTAGGTAAAAATTAATTTATTTCAATTATTTAATTAAAATTAGTCCAATGATCTTGAACATTTAGCTTTTCTGGTTCGATAACTGGTCAATTTTTTGAACATTTAGGAATACTGAAATTAATTCACCGGTTCACAATAAACTTTTTTCAATAATGATTTTTTAAAATTTTAAACTTTTTGAAAACTGGCCTTATTATGAAACATTCTTTAAATAGCTTAATATAGGTATAGATCCTCAATGCTTTTCACTAAATAACTGATATGAGATTCCCTTTCTATGTCTAAATACATATTTTCGATAGCTCTTAAAAAGGAAATAAAATTTTAACATTATTTTAGATAAAAATTAATTTTATTTTCAATTTTATTTTCAACATTAAAATTTTAAACTTTTTGCAAACTTAAGGCTCAAAGTTAAAGCTCTATTATGAAACATTCTCCAAGTAGCTTAATATAATTGTAGACTCTCAATTCTTTTAATTAAATAACCAATGTGAGATTCCCTTTTTACGTTCAAAGACATATTTTCGATGGCTTTTAAAAAGAAAGTAAAATTTCAACATTACTTTAGGTAAAAATTAATTTTATTTTCAATTATTTAATTAAAATCAGTTTGATGACCTTGAACTGTTAGCTTTTCTGATACGATAACAGGTTGGCGAATATTGGAACAATCCAGAAGTTATTCGACGGTGTGATATAAATTCAAACAAAAAATTAAGAAAATCGATCAAAAATAAGTTTGCTCAAGATAAGGAGTGGAAAATTTACATGCAGAGTGAGAGAGATTTGAGAAAGTTCTTAGGTAGGCTGAGTTCTATTAGAGGAAATAAGGAAAATGTAGATAAAAAATTCAAATCTGATTTGGTGATTGGAGTTAAAAATTGAAAAATATAGTGATAATATAAAAAGGGAAATAAAAAAAAAAGAAATGAAAGACAAAAAAGGAATATATAAATTGGGAATAAATTAAAAAGGTAAATAAAATTAAAAAGTAAAATAAAAATCAATGGCCAAGATTAGTAGAGTTAACCAACGACCAAGATGATATATCTTGATTTAGTAAGTGTTTTTTGGTGGGAAAAAGTGAAATAGAAACTACATGCTTTTAAGTATATATAGATATATAGATTTAATTAAAATCGGTTGGATGACCTTGAACTGTTAGCTTTTCTAATTCGATGACATATTAGTAAATATTGGATCAATCCAGAAGTTATTCAACATTGTGAGATAAATTGAAAAAATTAAGAAAATCGTTTGAAAATAAATTTGCTCAAGATAATGAGTGGAAATTTTAAAGGTAGAGTGAAAGAGATTTAAGAAAATTGTTACATAAGATGATTTCTATTAGAGGAAATATTGAAAATGTAGATAAAGAAATAGAGATATTTTTAGATAAAATGTAATCTCATTTGGTAATTGGAATTAAAAATTGAAAAATATAGTGATAATATAAAAAGGAAATGAAACAAAAAAGGAAATGAAAGACAAAAAAGGAATCTATAAATTGGTAATAAATTAAAAAGTAAATAAAAATCAATGGCCAAGATTAGTAGAGTAAACAAACGGCCAAAATGAGATATCCCGATTTAACAAGTGTTTTTGGGTGGGAAAAAGTGAAATAGAAACTATCCTACTTTTAAGTGTACATATATATATATATATATATTAGGATCTTAAAGTTAAACGTGATATATTCAGACTACAAATTTCTGTCATCAGTTTTAATTAGCTACTAGTAGATTTGGTTTTTTTTATTTTTCTTTCTTTTTTCCCCTAATATATATATATATATATATAAGCAGAGTTTTTCTAGCTCAATTTGATTGTCGGGCACAATTAGAAATAATTTCCCCTCTCATTGTCTGGTTTCTTTAAAAAACCAACTTGCTAACGTCATTATTCTGTTATTATATTTTTCCTTATTGTTATATACTTTTCCTTTTAATTATTTAATTTAATATTTTTATTTTGGGACTCTATCTACATATTAATTTAATATTTTTATTTTAAAACTCTATCTATGTATTACATTTTGATTAGATATATCTCTCATTTACTTAATGGATTTCAATTTTACTCTGTCCGATTGCGTGATTTCATGATTTTATATTCTCTTACTATATTGTATTTAACTTTCTCAGCATAATACGTCCATGAAAAGCACAAGTGTGAAGCATAGGAGTGTAACTTTACGGGTGTGAAATTAACATAGATTATGCTATCAGATTTTATTTCCTTTAAAGGGAAAAAAAGAACTAATAAAAAAAAATTATTGTTTTAATTATTATACTTTTTCTTATTGTTATATTTTTCGTTTTAATCATTTAATTTAATATTTTTATTTTGGGACTCTATCTACATATTATATTTTGGTTAGATATATCTCACATTTGCCTAAAAGGTTTGAATTACAGGAAAATAGATAATATATCAATCTTGATTTCAATATTACTTTTCCTTATTATTATGTTTTTCCTTTTAATTATTTAATTTAATATTTTTATTTTGGGACTATATCTACATATTACATTTTGGTTAGATGTATCTCATATTTGTCTAATAGATTTTAATTTTACTTTGTTCAATTGTATAATTTCATCATTTTATGTTCTCATACTCAATTGTATTCTATTTTGTCAGCATAATATATCTGTGAAATGCACGGGTGTGAAGCACAGTATGTCCGTGAAACGCACGAGTGTGAAACTAATATAGATTATACTATTATGTTTTATTGTCTTTAAAGGATATAAAAATAAGAATTAATAAAAAAAATTATTGGTTCAATTATTATAATTTTCCTTTTAATCAATTAATTTAATATTTTTATTTTGAGACTCTACCTCCATATTACATTTTGCTTAGATTTATCTTATATTTTCCTAATATATTTGAATTACATGAAGGGAAAATATATCCACACTATATTTTTTTATAGTTACACCACATTTTTATTACATTGAAAGTCCTTAATCTTTATAACTTGTGAAGTTTGTGTCTCAACAAATCGTATTGTATTTTTTCTAAACTGTTTAATTAATTTTTATATCTTGTTTCTTAATAATGGTTATCATTCAAAAAATTTCATTCATACGTCTTAGAATCATAAGAAAATATACATTTTACTTTTACATATTTTTCTTTTTTGATTTATTTAAAAGAGTTAAGTGGTCCTTATAGTAAAATTTTAGAAGAAAATCTTTCTTAGATATAAGATGTGATAATCGATTGAAGATTTAGATTAAAAATATGATAAAGAAAAAGTTAATGCTTTAATTTAAAAATATGAAAAAATGAAGGATATTAAATACAATTAGGGTGTGATGTATTTAGTAAAATAGGTGGTGTCAATGTAACCACCCTTACATAAAAGTAGATAATATATTAATCTAGATTTCAATATTATTATTATTATTATATTTTCCTTAATATTATATTTTTCCTATTAAACATTTAATTTAATATTTTTATTTTGAAATTCTATATACTATTACATTTTGATTATATATATCTCATATTTGCCTAGCGGATTTCAATTTTACTTTGTTTGATTATATAATTTCATGATTTTATGTTCTTCTACTCCATTGTATTTTACTTTGCCACTATAGTATATCCGTGAAACGCAAATGTGTGAAGTATAGTGTGTCCGTAAATGTATGAGTGTGAAATTATGCTATCGAGTTTTATTATTTTTAAAGAAATAAAAAATAAGAATTAACAAAAAATTATTAGTTCAACGAAATGACGATAGACTAATAACAAGAATTTAAAATTATGTTATCAAAATAAAGAATTGATTGCATGCTACTTACAAACGTAGGATGGACATTAATTTCATACAAGTTGTGTTTTTTAGTTTCTTTATGATATTAAACCTGACAAACACAATTTTATTATATTTTATATATGAAATTTGTTTAAAGCTGTACCTGTGTAGCGCATGGGTGGAAGTCTAGTATATATTTATATTTATTTTATTTTATTTTATAATATAAGAGCCTTGTTTTAATGGTACAATCCAAATAACTTGTAGTACAATAAAATTGCAATTGAGAACAGGTATCAACAATTCCTATCGTCTCTACCATATAAGAGCCTTCTTTTTCTTTCTTTCCCTTTTCGATTGTACTCTTCAGCTTCCCCCCCCCCCCCACAACTCTCTTCCCTTCTCTGGTTCATTTTGTCGCTCCCTTGTGATTCTGATCCGATTCGTCCGTATTGCAAGGAACTGAATCTCTATATTTGCATTTTTTTTCTTTCTAATTTGCATATTTTATCCAATTTTTTTTTTGTGTGAACACAATAGCCTGATTTTTCTGCAGAAGAAACATCTTGTTTAAGGGTTGAAGAATTATCCACGAAACTAGTTTGATGACTCTAACTAGGCTAAGAGAATCTTGACACTGGTTTCTTAAAATTTTTTTAATTCATAAGAATATTTGCATATTCTCCTAATATTATCTATACATACGATAACATGCATGCTACGTATCTCTCAAGTTTCTCTTTATTGTTAATCATTTTTTTCTCATGGTTGCAGCAATAACATATCACCAAAGTTGTTAAACAATGCCTTAATCAAGATTTTGGCAAGGCCGACATTTGTTAGTAAATGTTAGTGAATAATCATTTTCAATTTTTCTTGACTTTGTTGAATTTGAGTTTTGCTTATTTAGAAGATCAAAATGTATTTTTGTTGTTTATGCAGGTTACGTTTTAAGCCAATTTGTTCAATTGGCATTCTTTCAATCAGTTAATAGTTTATTAAATTTTGTTAAAAAAAGGGTAAAAATATAATTAAAGGCAATTTAGGTGCAATACACGTAGCAACCACCTGTTTATATACAATTGAGAGGTCGAGGATGAGGCGGCGGCGGCCGGGGGGGGGGGAATAAGAGACAAGTAGGTGTTGTTTAAATCTGGGACCTTCCGTCCGAAATGTGAGTATCTAATTATTACGGCACTTGTTCAAACCACTTATGGAGAATTTTTTTTTTTTTAATTGCAACCATATGAGTAGATTTGTTTTGATTGAATTGTTTGATTCCCATTATAATTATCTCAAATCATAATTTTCTGGCAAAAATTATTTATGGGCTTGGGGTTGTAATTTTGCAAAAACACCAAATAATTTACTAAGAGATACACAATAAATTACGAGAAACCAAAATAATAATAACAATAATAATCATCATCATCGTCGTCATCGTCATCCTAACAAGTTAATAAATGAATTGAATACTTTTTGTCCTTGCTTGGCCATGGCCATTTAATTTGTGGGGAAAAAGGAAAAAAACATAGGTAGAAAACCTAAACCATACTGTCTTAATGCAACCCAAAGCGGTCTGGGTTGGTTTGGTTTCTACCAATATGTGAGTTGGATTGGTTGTCTAACATCTCAAATCAAACAAAAATGGGTTGGGTAGTTTTTAGCCAAAGCCAGCTCAACCCAACCATTGAGGCTAAGTCCAAAGGATCTTTTGGTTGCCACAAGGATTTAATAAATGAATTAACTTAAATTGTCAACTTTGTATGCTCAATACAATTATGATTATCATTGTTGAAATTCAATGACTGGAAAATTTCATTTAGGAAGATTGGTGATATTATTGTTTCGTTTCATCTTGTATACTTCACCGTATAGCACATAACGATATTAAGTGTAATAATATTTAAATGAAAATGTTGGAGAAAAAGAAGTCCATGTTATGATGTGGCATGGCATAGTAAAAGGACTTACTAACGTGAAAGGATTATACTAAGGGTTGTGATTAATATACAAAAATGATTAAATTTTATTTATCAACGTGACAATGAGTTCAAAGTTGAGTGACTTTGTCATATACAATTTTTCATAACCACAACAAGTTTTCTTAATTATATTTCTTTTTTCTAGTCCATTTAATTGTTACTTTTTGTTTACAATGTTTCTTTTTCTAAGCTACTGCATCATAGAGAATAATTATGTTTCTAATAATAGGTAAAACACATAACATTCAAAAAGTTGATCCAGATGATTGAAAAAAAAAATAAAGAAAAAAAACTTATGTGCATCTTATTATTGAATTGTTGAAAAAGCAAGAACCACTACATTAGAACTAATACATTTACTATTTTCAAAAGGTTCAAAAGGCCAGAACAGAACTCTGCGCGATCTACCCATTTTTGTTTCTTAGTAAATTTGCCTGCAGCAAAAAGAGGACTGACTATTTTATTAGAAACATTATTCACAAATAAATATTATATCTTATAGAGATTTCCCCTTTTTATTGTAACAAAAATATGTCTAACTTGTACGTACCTGGATTGAGTGGATATGAGTACTATTCAAGCATTGCCTTGAAAGAGAGTATATGCACCTCAATAAAATCAAACCATACTTTTCTCCAGTAAGGATTTATGTATAGTATTGCGGCAACAACAAGCAGCGCAAACACATAAGTAACAACAAAGCTACTATAGAATGACTCCATGTCCAGGAAACTGCTCTCTTCCATTTCTTCATCAAAGGTTATCGGTGGTAGCTGTTTTGATTCAACGCTTCCACAAGCAGGCAATGGACCACCACAAAGAAAAACATTTCCCTCATAGCTTCGTCCATCAAAGGTCCCAATATGACCTTTATCTGGTATCTTCCCTGACAAATTATTATGTGCCACAGAGAAAAATCCCAAAAAGTTTAACCCGGTTAGTTCTGTTGGGATTCTTCCACTTAAGTTATTGAAGGAGAGATCTAAGCTCTCAATTTTGCTCATGCTTGAGAATGCTGTCGGAATTGTTCCACTGAGATTGTTGTTCGATAAGTTCAATGAATGAATCTCGGTTAGCTTTCCTAGTTCACTAGGAATTTGACCATACAATTTGTTGGATGATAGATCAATTCCCGACATGAGGTTAAGGATGCTTCCCGTATAGGAATAATAATTGCCCTTTGTTCCAAATGCTACTGTTGTTGTTAGCATAAGCATTTCGGATTCACCGTATTCTACAAGGTGTAAATCAACATAGCCAGCATCCATTGATCCATTCATTGTAAGGTTACCCAAGCAGCTTGGAATATTGCCTGAAAGACTATTACAGGATAGGTCTATTATGCTTAATTTCTTCATTAGGCACAGTTGGTGAGTGATTGCACCTTCAAAATTATTACCTCTGAGGATGATAGCGTGCAAGGTTGATATGTTGCTAATCCATTGTGGAATACTTCCTATGAATGTGTTCTCTCTAAGATCCAAGGTCATCAAAGAAGAACTATTACGGAAAGCATACGGAAGTTGACCGTCCAAATTATTGTTGTTCAAATAGACGTGAAATATACTTGTTAACTTGCTGAAACAAGGCGGGATTGAGCCAACAAAATTGTTCTTAGACAAATCTAAGAATTGAATCTCTTGAAGCTTGCAAAGTTCTGCTGGGATTGAACCTCCAAGATAGTTACTGGACATGTTTATGTCCACTAAATATGTCAAATTACCCACTGATCTTGGAATTTTTCCGCATAACTGGTTGTTGCTAATGTCTAATACAGTTAGCATGGAAGTAAAAATTGGGTTCGGTATGGCATTTGGAAATATTTCTCCTTGCATATTATTGTTTGATAGTCTCAAATAGAGCAACGAGAAGCAAGCGGTGAATAATTCATGTGGCAGTTTCCCCGACAACTTGTTGTTGGATAGATCCAAAAATTCCAAAGACTTCAGATCACTAAAATTAGAGGGTATTCTGCCATCAAAGACATTTCTAGACATGTCTAGTAAAACCAAATTTGGAAACACTGAACTTATATGAGATGGAACCACCCCACTCAAATCATTACTAGAAATACCAAATCCCACCAGGTTCAAATTGGTCTTGACTGGAAACTCGAGAGGTCCTTTTAGAGCATTGTTGTTCAAGAAAAGCCATTCAAGTTTCGTGTTGTTCTCTAACAACCAAGTCGGGAATTTCAATTCCAAGTTATTGTCTGAGAGATCAATCCATCTCAACTGAGATTGATACCAAAGAAAGTTAGGTAATGTAGTTATACGGCCTGTGGCTGTGGAATCTGAGAGATCAAATTGCTCCAATTCAAAATATGGAATCCAATTTTGCAACTCAGTGCCAGCTACTATTTCATTGCTTCTAGCAAGCACACTGCGTAGGTTTGAATGATTATAGAATGACCCGAAAGAAATAGGCACTTGAAAGTTATTACTTGAAAGATCGAGATATTCAGGTAATAGGAGATTGGCTATAGGAGATGAAGCAATATTTCCAACGAACATATTGTAAGAGAGGTCAATGATCCGAAGAGAAGTCATGTTTCCTAGGCATGATGGAAGTTTTCCTTCGAAATTGTTATCACTGATATCAAGCTCTTCTAGGTGTTTAAGCTCACACAATCCTGTAATGTAAAGATATTAACTTATAATAACTTGTACAACCTATTGAGAACAAGTAAACAAAAAGGTGGTCATTAAAAGACTCATCTATGGAGGTCAGTTCTCCTCTGGTTTCTTTCTTTATATCAAATTTAAAAGACTCTTTTAGAATATATACTTCTGGAGAAAAGAACCGACACGTGCAAGCTATACGCATTTTGCGTTTCTGTGCTAATAAATCCAACAAATGGAAAATTCAATACAAATGAAAAAAATTATGTATGTTGTGACAAATACATTACCTTGGTTAGGAAGGGTGCCGTTGAGTCCACATGCATCCAACGCTAGATATTTGAGAGAAGTAACAACTCCAATGCTCTCAAGAAAGTTTTGATCCACCAAAGAGGACTCTAAAAACAATCCTTCCAGTTGTCTTAAATGCCTAAATCCTTTTATATGAAAGAAAGCCATGAATGAATTAATTAATGTACATGTTAATGACTGCCACTTAATTAGAATTCTTTAGCTAATTACCATAACGTGCAAGCGTTATTCCCTCCATATTGCAATCCCAGAGGTAGATGTTCTTGAGATTTGGAAATACCCTCAAAGATTCTAGCATCTTGGTAAAATTATTACCGGAGAATGGTTCACCACCTAATTTTAGCACTTGAAGACCATGCCTATTTTTTATTTCTGAAACAGAGAAAGTGAGTTCTTCATTCATTGATGTTAGAATTATTAGAAAAAATGATGATGATGATGATTCATCATCATCATGATTATAAATAAATTAGTACATGCAAAACTGGTGACAAGACTGTGTTCATACCTTTTGAAGCAACAAAGCTAGTGACAGGATTATCACTTAGATCCAACTCTACCAAATTATTCAAAGCATGTAACTCTGGATAAAAATAGAAGAATAAGTACGTGCACCAAATGAAATATAAATCTTTCCCAAGGAATATATTATATTGAATAAATTGAGAAGTCAATGTTCTTATGTATTGAAATGACAACAGAGCAAAAATAAATAAGGTCATGAAACTAACTGTCTATTTGTATGAATCCTTTGATTTTGTTGCCTGCCAGATTTAGAGATTTCAGTGATAATAGCCCTTGAAGTGAGGAGAAAATGCTGGTATTGAATTGATTGGAGTTGATTTCAAGGACTTCTAGATTTTTCAATCCTGTTTATAAGTTCAAATTAATTCACATCAAGTTATATATATCATCATTTAATTCTCTACAATATGATTCATGCTTCCCCGCACCTGTTGATGGCATGTAAAGAAAGAAATTGGAAAAAGGACACGTTCAATCTCATTCCAAGCAATGAACAAAGGAAATGGAAAGATATACCGTAAATGGCCCCAAAGCTCCGAAATTCATAGCCTCCTAAATATAGCTCTTTCAGACTAACAAAATCATTTAGATCTATAGAAAAAATGTATTGAAATAGGTTAGTGAGGCATCTATGAGTGCACCAATTTATGTATCGCTATATATATGATATTCAAATGTGACAAGTCAATAAACTAACTAAACAAATGATCACAAAACTTACTCAATACAGATTGGACATCTCTGTCTTTAATTCCGTGATAATAATAATTATTACTAAAATCTAAGATTTCAAGCTTGTTTAATCCAAAGAGTTTTGCATGACCTGTAGAAAGTGAATGAGATTAAACACATTGCAGGAAGACGTCACTAAAAATGATTAGCTATATTAACTCAACGTTAAAGATTAAAAAGACAAGATTTTACAACCTAAACCTAGGGACTTCCTCTGATTTTCCCACAAATAATTAAAGGAATGGATGAAGACACTGGTCTGTCCTTGCAAAACTACTAGGCTACGCCAAGTAGGTAGAATTATTATATTATTATACAATGTACAGGGCAGGTTAAGATTAAGAAATACTAAAAGGATAATTTTCCAAGTTTATTGAGAATTAATTTTTAAGATTTTGTTACAGCAATTTGTGATTTGCCCTAGCTAAACTAGCTGTACTCTTTCCTATATATCGACAATGGCTTTTCTCTCTGTTGGGACTATGGGACCTTAGTAAAAAACAATAAAGAAGGTTCGCACTTTGACTGATTGAGGATATCTCCATGTTCCTGCTCTAGTGGACATCTCTTTTTTTCGCCCCTTAAATTAACGCATTCCGTTAGTCAACTAGCTGCACCACCATTATCCAATTTTATTTTATTTCAGGTGATAAATTTGGCAAAACCATTTCTTCTTTTCACTTATTTGTAAGAGAAGCTATTACTAGCTATTTTTTCTTATCATATAAAAATTTAAGTACACACTTGAATTTTTAAAAAAAAAAGGAGAAAAATATTTTTCAGTTGCACTACATGTATTTTACCAATTATTATATGCAGTTTGGGACATTGGGTGAAGTTCGTTTAATGCTCAACCAGAAATCAGGCTATCATTTTCTATTTGAATAGTTTCAATAGTTTGATTATTTTGGACGGTTTTATTGCAATCTCATTGTATTACATTGCGTTAAAAAGGAAAGAAAAACAAAATCATAAAAAAGCTAAAATAATAGAGATAAGGAGGAAAAAAACGATTATAGCTCTAATATGTAGACAGTAGATTCATAATAGTGTTTTTCTAGAAAATTTTCTAAAACTAGAAAGTAAAAGAATATTACTTAGAAGAAATAATATAAATATAAATATCGAATTTCTTTTTGTATCTGATGAAATATTTCTTTTTATTTCTCTGTGATAATACAAAGAATAACTTAACATCTAAATTGGTGTATATTTATAATTCTACGTGATTTGCAAAAACAGTAATCATGAGATAAGTGGAAAAAGCAAAAGAAAGCGAATTGAAAAGCAAAAGAGAGCGATTTGAAAACTTTGTCCTCAAAATAAAGCTAAAAGAATGAGTGCAAATGGCCCCTAGTGGTTGCCCAATAGAAACGGTTAAAAAACCATTTGGACCTGAAAATCAATGGTCGGGGACTAGTTGGGCTCAAGCTAAGGCTGGGGACCAATATAACGCATAAGCTGAAGCTTAGGGACCATTTGGATTAGTTAATTAAATTAAAAACCATTTGAGAGGAAGAATTATATATATGGAAGCTATTATTATAATACACAACTAGTTAAACCACCCGTGCAATGAAAAATTTACTAAAATATATTATTAGATAAGTAAATATAAATCTATAATATTTACACATATGTAGAAAATATAAAAACACAAGTATACATTAATTAAATCAATAAGATCCATGGACTTAGTAAACGTAAATTTCAAGATCGTTTAAAAGACAACATATATTCTTACATATACCCCTTCGTATATATATTCAATAATAGAAAAAATACCTGTTACCGGTCTCATTTTAGAAAATTCTAATAAAACTAACAAATTCAAAAAAAATGGAAAAGGCATTAAAAAATTCAAATAACATTAAACTCATCAATATACACGGTATAAATGGTGAATTAACGAATTACGAGGGATTAGAGTTTTTTTTTTTAAAATTGACATTTCAAATTTGGTATTTTAATTTGTTAGTGAAAAAATCAACAAATAAAATAAATGGGCAAAATGGTTAAGGTTTAATTGTTAAACTCAATGGTCACATGTTTGAGTTTTCTTTGAGTTCTTTCACAAAACTTTTTGCTAAAAAGAAAAAGAACAGTTACCGCAAAATTTACCAAATGAAAAATACGGGAAAATTGCGGTATAAAAAGTATCGAGACTTAAGTGAATTAATTAATAATATATAGATATAGATATGATGCTATTCAATATTCAGCTTTGATAAGTTTCAAAAATGCATTTCCAACTTTTCTCGAAGACTCTGGATAAAAAGTAAATAAATGGAATGTGGCAAAAGCATATTTAACTCACCATGACTTGCATCGTGTATATGACACTTGGCTAAATTTATATGTTTGAGAGAAGAAAGCATACTAAGAGACGACAAAATACTGCGATCAAATGAATTGTAACTCAAATCAAGGGCCACCAAATCTCTCAAATTCAAAAGTTTGTCAAAACCTGCAAGGAAGGTAAATATACTTGTAATGTCACTCCAAAAATTAAAAATTTAATTAAAAAAGGCAAGCAAATAAGATGATATGATGATAGTTAAAAAAAAAAATCTGTTGGCTACCAAATTAAGGAAAGATAGCACCGTACCTTCATTCTCAATCCATCCTACTATGTGATTATCAGACAATGAAAGATTTTTGAGCTCTTTAAAATGAAGAAACATTGAGGCATTGAAATACCACTCTCCTACTCTCAAGTTCCTAGCATTCTCTAGATGGAGTTCTATCACTCAACTAGTGTAATTGTTACATCCAATTCCTTCCCATTGACAACAATCAGATTTAGTGTCAGAATCCACCCATGAAGAAAGTGACATTCCGTTTGGAAAGTTGATATTTGCTTTAAGATGTAAAAGAGCATCTCTCTCTTCCTCTAAACATCCTAAACAACTGCCATTTAATGATGATATGAACAAGATCACTAACCATACCCCAAACTTAATTCCCATCTTTTAAAATTATTATCACACTAACACTTGTTAGAAGTGTGTCCCTTTTTAAAGGAGAAGAAATCACTGCACTGTCAATAACACGTCATTTCCATTGACGTTGAAACTAAATGAACAATTGACAATTTCGTGTTTTTCAAATACAAATAATAATTGGAATTTGGATGAGTCTCAAAGGAAATATTTGTTAAACCAAACTAAAAAGCAAGTAGAGGCTTTGGCAAAAGAGCATTTCTAGTACTCTAGAAGGCAGTGAGTAATCAGTGCACTACATTTAACATAATGATACATGTATTTTAAGTAAACACATAGCTAACAAGTGAATATAAGGGTGTAGTTAATGGATTATGTAGGATCTATAAGTTCACTTGTCCTATTTTATTTGTTAAGAATACCGAGGCTACGATATTCTTGAATTACTAGAAATTTTCCCTTTTTAACATGCTAGGTTATAAGATACAAACTCTAATGAATCTTTTTACTGATTGACAAATTATAAAATTTACAAACTTCCAACACACTCTAAATCCATTTCTTTTTAGTTTTTAATTTTTTCCATTTCTCAACCCTGGGGTCCGTGACTTTCTTTACCCCATAATTTGGTGCACTTGTCTTGTTTGTATTATTGTATTCTATTCTTCGCGAAGACTATATACATTATATCTTATTCTTTCAATCAATGTCATTTGAGTCAAATATACTAAGCTCACGGCACAACCATAAGTCTCTTCTTTGAACCAGAGCTCAAGGCATAGCTGTAATATATCACTTTGATATATAGAATATATATATATATATATAGAAAAATTATGTCAATGAATAATAATTGAAAAATAAATTCTAATTACAATACACCACATATAATTGATTTTAAAAGACAAATAAAAAAAAGTGTTTTATCACATCATGGTTGCCTGTCAGATCAGGAGAAATGGAAGAGAGTGAGGAAAATGTGGCCCGAAGGTCCCTCAAATCAAGTGTTGTCATATAAGCATGCATACTTTGTAAATGAAATCCACGTTAACTCTATAAAATATTAGAATGTTTTTGACAACCTAAATTTTGTAAAACTTTAGAGCATTAATCATTTTCCATGTAATACCGGGGATTCTACTTTGATCAAAACTTTGACTTGTAGCTGCTGGGCAACTTGTATATATTTGTAGCCAAACATGGACATGAGATAAAGTCAAGGGAAAAAATTCAGATATTTCAAGAGTACCCTAACACATGACGTACTTCAAGTAATCAGGAATCTACACCTGAGTTTTTAGACCTCATTTTTGGGACCTGTAAACCATTGTGTGGGTTGCTGATTTATTTGGAATACCGGATATTTTCTCAAATTCAAGTGGGAGAAATAAAGTCGAATTTGGGCTAGTCTCAAAAGAAAAATTTGTTAAATGAAAGCGGAAAGCAAGTAAAGGTTTCGAGAAAAAGAGCATTTCTAGTATTTTAGGAGGCACTGGTTAGTGCTCTACATTTAATATATAAAATTTTTTTGGTAAGGATTTAAAAATAGGTGAGTTTTTAAATAGATTTAAAATTCAAATTTTATATAGGTGTCGAGATGTAATTATATCATGTGGAGGTAATCATTAAAATGATGTAAGAGCTTAAGTCAAATCAAATATGTGATTAAATGCGGTGTTGCGACGCTCTTCCGATCTTGAAATTTAAATTGGTTGATAAATTCGAGGTGTTTTTAAATTGTATCCAAACATTGTGATTGACACATGTACTTCAAATAAATATACAACTAACAGATGAATAGGAGAGTGTACTTAATGGATTATGTAGGATCTATAAGTCCGCTTGTCCTATTTTATTTGTCAAGAATACCGAGGTTACGATATTCTTGAATTACTAGAAATTTTCCCTTTTTAACATGCTAGGTTATAAGATACAAACTCTAATGAATCTTTTTACTGATTGACAAATTATAAAATTTACAAACTTCCATCATACTCTAAATCCATTTCTTTTTAGTTTTTATTTTTTTTCCATTTCTCAACCCTGGGGTCTGTGACTTTCTCTACCCCATAATTTGGTGCACTTGTCTTGTTTGTATTATTGTATTCTATTCTTCGTGAAGACTATATACATTATATCTTATTCTTTCAATCAATGTCATTTGAGTCAAATATACTAAGCTCACGGCACAACCATAAGTCTCTTCTTTGAACCAGAGCTCAAGGCACAGCTGTAATATGTCACTTTGATAATTGCTTTTCGATTGAAGCTTACAAATTATTTGCATATATATTTTAATTTTTTTCATATCCTATCAATAAATCCACGAAAAATAAAACCACATAAAAAAATTCTTGCGGATATTCATCTTTGTTGATCACCCCCTTCTCACATAGTATAATCTGCAATTCTTTGCGAAATGAAAAAATATGTATATGTATATAGAAAAATTATGTCAATGAATAATAATTGAAAAATAAATAATGCACCACATATAATTGATTTTAAAAGACAAATAAAAAAAAAGTGTTCTATCACCTCATGGTTGCCAGTCGGATCAGAAGAAATGAAAGACAGTGAGAAAAATGTGGCCCAAAGGTCCCTCAAATCAAGTGTTGTCATATAAACATGCATACTTTGTAAATGAAATCCACGTTACCTCTATAGAAAATTAGATTGTTTTTGACAACCTAAATTTTGTAAAACTTTAGAGCATTAATCATTTTCCATGTAATACCGGGGATTCTACTTTGATCAAAACTTTGACTTGTAGCTGTTGTGGAACTTGTATATATTTGTAGCCAAACATGGACATGAGATAAATTCAAGGGAAAAAATTCAGATATTTCAAGAGTACCCTAACACATGACGTACTTCAATTAATCAAGAATCTCACCTGAGTTTTTAGAGCTCATTTTTGGGACCTGTAAACCATTGTGTGGGTTGCTGATTTATTTGGAATACCGGATATTTTCTCAAATTCAAGTGGGAGAAATAAAGTGGAATTTGTACTAGTCTCAAAAGAAATATTTGTTAAATGAAAGCGGAAAGAAAATAAAGGTTTCGAGAAAAAGAGCATTTCTAGTATTTTAGGAGGTACTGGTCAGTGTTCTACATTTAATAAATAAAATTTTTTTGGTAAGGATTTAAAAATGGGTGAGTTTTGAAATAGATTTAAAATTCAAATTTTATATAGGTGTTGAGATGTAATTGTGTCATGTAGAGGCAATCATTAAAATGATGTAAGAGTTTAAGTCAAATCAAATATGTGATTAAATGTGGCGTTGCCCTGTGTCTAAAAGTTGAAATTTAAATTGGCTGATAAATTCGAAGTGTTTTTAAAGTGTATCCAAACACTGTGACTGACACATGTACTTCAAATAAATATACAACTAACAGATGAATATAAGAGTCTAGTTAATGGATTATATATGATCTATAAGTTCCCTTTTCCTATTTTATTTGTTAAGAAAACCGAGGTTACAATATTCTTGAATTACAGGAAATTTTCCTTTTTAACATGCTCGGTTATAAGATACAAACTCTAATGAATCTTTTTACTGATTAACAAATTATAAAATCTACGAACCTCCATCACACTCTAAATCCATTTCTTTTTAGTTTTTATTTTTTTCCATTTCTCAACCTTGGGGTCCGTGACTTTCTCTTCCCCATAATTTGGTGCACTTGTCATGTTTGTATTATTGTATTCTACTCTTCGCGAAGACTATATACATTATATCTTATTCTTTCAATCAATGGCATTTGAGTCAAATACACTAAGCGCACGGCACAACCATAAGTCTCTTCTTTGAACCAGAGCTCAAGGCACAACTGTAATATGTCACTTTGACAATTGCTTTTCTATTGATGCCAACAAATTATATGCATATATATTTTAATTTTTTCATATCCTGTCAATAAATCCACGAAAAATAAAACCACATTAGAAAAATTCTTGAGGACATTCATCTTTGTTGATCACATTAAATTAAAAACCATTTGAGAGGAAGAATTATATATATGGAAGCTATTATTATAATACACAACTAGTTAAACCACCCATGCAGTGAAAAATTTACTAAAATATATTATTAGATAAGTAAATATAAATCTATAATATTTACACCTATGTAGAAAATATAAAAACACAAGTATACATTAATTAAATCAATAAGATTAATGGACTTAGTAAACGTAAATTTCAAGATTGTTTAAAAGACAACATATATTCTTACATATACCCCTTCGTACATATATTCAATAATAGAAAAATACCTATTACCGGTCTCATTTTAGAAAATTCTAATAAAACTAAAAAATTCAAAAAAAATGTAAAAGGCATTAAAAAATACAAATAACATTAAACTCACCAATATACACGGTATAGATGGTGAATTAACGAATTACGATGGATTAGAGTTTGTTTTAAAATTGACATTTCAAATTTGGTATTTTAATTTGTTAGTGAAAAAATCAACAAATAAAACAAATCGGCAAAATGGTTAATGTTTAATTGTTAAACCTAATGGTCACATGTTTAAGTTTTCTTTGAGTTATTTCACAAAAATTTTTGCTAAAAAGAAAAAGAACAGCTACCGCAAAATTTACTAAATAAAAAAGGACGGGAAAATCGCAGTACAAAAAGTACCGAGACTTAAGTCAATTAATTAATAATATATAGATATAGTTATGATGCTATTCAATATTCAGCTTTTATAAGTTTCAAAAATGCATTTCCCACTTTTCTCGAAAACTCTGGATAAAAAGTAAATAAATGGAATGAGGCAAAAGCATATTTAACTCACCATGACTTGCATCGCGTATATGACACTTGGCTAAATTTATATGTTTGAGAGAAGAAAGCATACTAAGAGACGACAAAATACTCAAATGAATTGTAACTCAAATCAAGGGCCACCAAATCTCTCAAATTCAAAAGTTTGTCAAAACCTACAAGGAAGGTAAATATACTTGTAATGTCACTCCAAAAATTAAAAAGTTAATTAAAAAAGGCAAGTAAATAAGATGATATGATGATAATAAAAAAAATAAAATCTGTTGGCTACCAAATTAAGGAAAGATAGCATCGTATCTTCATTCTCAATCCATCCTACTATGTGATTACCAGACAATGAAAGATTTTTGAGCTCTTTAAAATGAAGAAACATTGAGGCATTGAAATACCACTCTCCTACTCTCAAGTTCCTAGCATTCTCTAGATGGAGTTCTATCACTCAACTAGTGTAATTGTTACATCCAATTCCTTCCCATTGACAACAATCAGATTTAGTATCCGAATCCACCAATGAAGGAAATGACAGTCCATTTGGAAAGTTGATATTTGCTTTAAGATGTAAAAGAGCATCTCTCTCTTCATCTGAACATCCTAAACAACTGCCATTTTATGATGATATGAACAAGATCACTAAGCATACCCCAAACTTAATTCCCATCTCTTAAAATTATTATCACACTAACTCTTGTTAGAAGTGTGTCCCTTTTTAAAGGAGAAGAAATCACTGCAGTGTCAATAACACGTCATTTCTATTGGCGTTGGAACTAAATGAACAATTGACAATTTCGTGTTTTTCAAATACAAATAATTATTAGAATTTGGATGAGTCTCAAAAGAAATATTTGTTAAACCAAACTAGAAAGCAAGTAGAGGTTTCGGCAAAAGAGCATTTCTAGTACTCTAGAAGGCAGTGAGTGATCAGTGCACTACATTTAACATAATGACAGATGTATTTTAAGTAAATACATAGCTAACAAGTGAATATAAGGGTGTAGTTAATGGATTATGTAGGATTATGTAGGATCTATAAGTTCACTTGTCCTATTTTATTTGTCAAGAATACCGAGTTTACGATATTCTTGAATTACTGGAAATTTTCCCTTTTTAACATGCTAGGTTATAAGATACAAACTCTAATGAATCTTTTTACTGATTGACAAATTATAAAATTTACAAACTTCCATCACACTCTAAATCCATTTGTTTTTAGTTTTTATTTTTTTCCATTTCTCAACCCTGGGGTCCGTGACTTTATCTACCCCATAATTTGGTGCACTTGTCTTGTTTGTATTATTGTATTCTATTCTTCGTGAAGACTACATAGATTATATCTTATTCTTTCAATCAATGTCATTTGAGTCAAATATACTAAGCTCACGGCACAACCATAAGTCTCCTCTTTGAACCAGAGCTCAAGGCACAGCTGTAATATGTCACTTTGGTAATTGCTTTTCTATTGATGCTTACAAATTATATGCATATATATTTTAATTTTTTTCACATCCTATCAATAAATCCACGAAAAATAAAACCACATAAAAAAAATTCTTGCGGACATTCATCTTTGTTGATCAACCCCCTTTCTCTCATCGTATAATCTGCAATTCTTTGTGAAATGGAAAAAAAAAAAGATATATATATATAGAAAAATTATGTCAATGAATAATAATTGAAAAATAAATTCTAATTATAATACACCACATATAATTGATTTTAAAAGACAAAAAAGAAAAAGTGTTCTATCACATCATGGTTGCCAGTCGGATCAGGAGAAATGGAAGAGAGTGAGGAAAATGTGGCCTGAAGGTCCCTCAAATTTAGTGTTGCCATATAAGCATGCATACTTTGTAAATGAAATCCATGTTAACTCAATAGAAAATTAGAATGTTTTTGACAACCTAAATTTTGTAAAACTTTAGAGCATTAATCATTTTCCATGTAATACTGGGGATTCTACTTTGATCAAAACTTTGACTTGTAGCTGCTATGCAACTTGTATATATTTGTAGCCAAACATGGACATGAGATAAATTCAATGGAAAAAATTTAGATATTTCAGGAGTACCTTAATACGTGACGTACTTCAAGTAATCAGGAATCTACACCTGAGTTTTTAGACCTCATTTTTGAGACCTGTAAACCATTGTGTGGGTTGTTGATTTATTTGAAATACCGGATATTTTCTCAAATTGTGAGAGAAATAAAGTGGAATTTGGACTAGTCTCAAAAGAAATATTTGTTAAATGAAAGTGGAAAGCAAGTAAAGGTTTCGAGAAAAAGAGCATTTCTAGTATTTTAGGAGGCACTGGTCAGTGCTCTACATTTAATATATAAAATTTGTTTTGGTAAGGATTTAAAAATGGGTGAGTTTTTAAATAGATTTAAAATTCAAATTTTATATAGGTGTCGAGATGTAATTGTGTCATGTGGAGGTCTGATTAAAATGATGTAAAAGTTTAAGTCAAATCAAATATGTGGTTAAATGTGGTGTTGTCATGTGTCTAAAAGTTGAAATTTAAATTGGTTGATTAATTCGAGATGTTTTTAAATTGTATCCAAACTTTGTGATTGACACATTACTTCAAATAAATATAGAACTGACAGATGAATATAAGAGTCTAGTTAATGGATTATGTAGGACCTATAAGTTCACTTGTCCTATTTTATTTGCTAAGAGTACAGAGTTTACGCTGCTCTTGAATTACTGGAAATTTTCCATTTTTAACATGCTAGGTTATAAGATACAAACTCTAATGAATCTTTTTACTGATTGACAAATTATAAAATTTACCAACTTCCATCACACTCTAAATCCATTTCGTTTTAGTTTTTATTTTTTTTTCCATTTCTCAACCCTGGGGTCCGTGACTTTATCTACCCCATAATTTGGTGCACTTGTCTTGTTTGTATTATTGTATTCTATTCTTCTCGAAGACTATGTACATTATATCTTATTCTTTCAATCAATGTCATTTGAGTCAAATATACTAACCTTACGGCACAACCGTAAGTCCTTTCTTTGAACCAGAGCTCAAGGCACAACTGTAATATGTCACTTTGATAATTGCTTTTCTATTGATGCTTACAAATTATATGCATATATATTTTAATTTTTTTCATATCCTATCAAAAAATCCACAAAAAATAAAACCACATAAAAAAAATTCTTGCCGACATTCATCTTTGTTGATCACCCCCCTTCTCACATAGTATAATCTGCAATTCTTTGTGAAATGGAAAAAAAAATTATATATATATATAGAAAAATTATGTCAACGAATAATAATTGATAAATAAATTCTAATTATAATACACCACATATAATTGATTTTAAAAGACAAATAAAAAAAAAAAATTTCTATCACATCATGGTTGCCAGTCGGATCAGGAGAAATGGAAGAGAGTGAGGAAAATGTGGCCCGAAGGCCCCTCAAATCAAGTGTTGTCTTATAAGCATGCATACTTTGTAAATGAAATCCACGTTAACTCTATAGAAAATTAGAATGTTTTTGATAACCTAAATTTTGTAAAACTTTAGAGCATTAATCATTTTCCATGTAATACCGGGGATTCTACTTTGATCAAAACTTCGACTTGTAGCTGCTGTGCAACTTGTATACATTTGTAGCCAAACATAGACATGAGATAAATTCAAGGGAAAAAATTCAGATATTTCAAGAGTACCCTAATACATGACGTACTTCAAGTAATCAGGAATCTACACCTGAGTTTTTGGACCTAATTTTTGGGACCTGTAAACCATTGTGTGGGTTGTTGATTTATTTGGAATACCGGATATTTTCACAAATTCAAGTGGGAGAAATAAAGTGGAATTTGGACTAGTCTCAAAAGAAATATTTGTTAAATGAAAGCGGAAAGCAAGTAAAGGTTTCGAGAAAAAGAGCATTTCTAGTATTTTAGGAGGCACTGGTCAGTGCTCTACATTTAATATATAAAATTTTTTTTTTGATAAGGATTTAAAAATGGGTGAGTTTTTAAATAGATTTAAAATTCAAATTTTATATAGGTGTCGAGATGTAATTGTGTCATGTGAAGATAATGATTAAAATGATGTAAGAGTTTAAGTCAAATCAAATATGTGGTTAAATGTGGTGTTGTCATGTGTCTAAAAGTTGAAATTTAAATTGGTTGATAAATTTGACGTGTTTTTAAATTGTATCCAAACATTGTGATTGACACATGTACTTCAAATAAATATAGAGCTGACAGATGAATATAAAGTCTAGTTAATGGATTATGTAGGATCTATAAGTTCACTTGTCCTATTTTATTTGTCAAGAATATCGAGTTTACTTTATTCTTGAATTACTGGAAATTTTCCCTTTTCAACATGCCAGGTTATAAAATACAAACTCTAATGAATCTTTTTACTGATTGACAAATTATAAAATTTACACACTTCCATCACACTCTAAATCCATTTGTTTTTAGTTTTTATTTTTTTCCATTTCTCAATCCCTGGGGTCCGTGACTTTCTCTACCCCATAATTTGGTGCACTTGTCTTGTTTGTATCATTGTATTCTATTCTTCACGAAGACTATATACATTATATCTTATTCTTTCAATCAATGTCATTTGAGTCAAATATACTAAGCTCACGGCACAACCATAAGTCTCTTCCTTGAACCAGAGCTCAAGGCACAGCTGTAATATGTCACTTCGATAATTGCTTTTCTACTGATGCTTACAAATTATATGCATATATATTTTAATTTTTTTCATATCCTATCAATAAATCCACGAAAAATAAAACCACATAAAAAAATTCTTGCGGACATTCATCTTTGTTGATAACCCCTTCTCACATAGTATAATCTGCAATTCTTTGTGAAGTGGAAAAAAAAAATATATATATATATATAGAAAAATTATGTCAATGAATAATAATTGAAAAATAAATTCTAATTATAATACACCACATATAATTGATTTTAAAAGACAAATAAAAAAAATTGTTCCATCACATCATGGTTGCCAGGCGGATTAGGAGAAATGGAAGAGAGTGAGGAAAATGTGGCCCGAAGGTATCTCAAATCAAGTTTTGTCATATAAGCATGCATACTTTGTAAATGAAATCCACGTTAACTCTATAGAAAATTAGAATGTTTTTGACAACCTAAATTTTGTAAAACTTTGAAGCATTAATCATTTTCCATGTAATACCGGGGATTCTACTTTGATCAAAACTTCGACTTGTAGCTACTGTGCAACTTGTATATATTTGTAGCCGAACATGGACATGAGATAAATTCAAGGGAAAAAATTCAGATATTTCAAGAGTACCCTAATACATGACGTACTTCAAGTAATCAGGAATCTACACCTGAGTTTTTGAACCTCATTTTTTGGGACCTGTAAACCATTGTGTGGGTTGTTGATTTATTTGGAATACCGGATATTTTCTCAAATTCAAGTGGGAGAAATAAAGTGGAATTTGGACTAGTCTCAAAAAGATCGGAAGAGCACACTTGTTAAATGAAAGCGGAAAGCAAGTAAAGGTTTCGAGAAAAAGAGCATTTCTAGTATTTTAGGAGGCACTGGTCAGTGCTCTACATTTAATATATAAATTTTTTTTTGGTAAGGATTTAAAAATAGGTGAGTTTTTATATAGATTTGAAATTCAAATTTTATATAGGTGTCGAGATGTAATTGTGTCATGTGGAGGTAATAATTAAAATGATGTAAGAATTTAAGTCAAATCAAATATGTGGTAAAATGTGGTATTGTCATGTGTCTAAGAGTTGAAATTTAAATTGGTTGATAAATTCGAGGTGCTTTTAAATTGTATCCAAACATTGTGATTGACACATGTACTTCAAATAAATATAGAACTGACAGATGAATATAAGAGTCTAGTTAATGGATTATGTAGGCCCTATAAGTTCACTTGCCCTATTTTATTTGCTAAGAGTACAGAGTTTACGATGCTCTTGAATTACTTGAATCTAGTATAATACCCGTGTGATGCACGGGTAGAAAAAAAGTTTGAAATTTAACTATGTCAAAGTTTTTTGATAAATTTAAAATAGTGGAAGATGATCTAAAATTATAAAAACACAAGCTATGTGGTAATGGAGAAAATAGCATTAATGGTAGTACCAATCTAATATATTTATATTTAAAAGACAATCTATATTTGTTCTACAATTCACATGATAATCAACATTCTATATGCAATCTTCTTTCTCCTTATACAAATGCCTCAATGGAAGAGATCTATTCTCAATATTCAATATATTCGTACTCATAAATTCAGCTAAGAATTTATAAAATAATGAATATTAAGATATCAAAGCATATTCATGTGGGAGTAAAATTTGATTCCACAAACAGTAAATTCTTACTTTCTCATGATGATATGATATTGTGTCAAAACATAATTTGTTTAGATAATATGTTAAAAATTCACCGCACGATATGAGTATGATTATATCATTTAATAGAGGAACATTAATTAAACTAAATTAAATACTTGAAAAAGCAAGAAAGTTCAATTAATTGCTCTTTCCATACCAATTATTTGGTCCCATTTTTCTTTTTGAGATGTACCAAATATATAGTTCATTTCCATATTAAAATGTTTAATTTGCGTTACTTTACAATTCTAGCTATATTTAATTATCACTATTAATTTTGAAATTTACTCATTAAATAGGGACAAATTAGGAACACGAATCACAAAATGTGCCTTTCTAACACATATTTCTTAATCCTTGTAAAAATAAATGGGATCAAATAATCAAGATGGAGGGAGTATGCACAAATTAATTGATGGCCCTAAACATGTACACTCTCAACATGTACACCTTTGGTGTCATTAATGATAAAATATTGATGTAATTAATATTTAATACTGTTAATTAATTAATAATTATTAATATTAATTTCTACGTAATAATATTGTTAGTAAAATATTGTATTCACAAAAAGAAGATCAACTTGCGAACAAAGAGTCCTTGAATTTCTGTAGATTTATATAATTCAGCAGAAATATGTCGCAAATTTATAAAAAAAAAAAAAATGAGGCAACTGAAATTTCACCATTTGATGCCACATATCCGTAACTTTTAAACATTTTTTGATTTACCAAACTCAAAAAGAGAAAAAAATTAAGAGATGAGATGTAAAGCAACGATAAGTATCTATCTATATGACAGTCAAGGAAAATGAGACCTTCAAAATGTTATTTGCTCAGATTTGTACCTGGACGACTTAATGTTGGAGACGAAAGAAAACACATTTTATTAAATGGGAGAGTTTGATATATAAATATAAATTGAATAAATGCTAAGATAGAGACTAGAGATATAATTGAGAAAGCGAATAAAAGGAAGAGAGAGGTAAAATTGTATTGGCAAGGGAAAAAGTTAAAAACAAAAACCAAAAAAAAAAAAAAGGAAATGACTTCATTAGTGACATCAGCAGTTTAGGCGAGAAAACCATGTTAGACTTCTTTTAATTTAGATATATATAGATTTACAAACTTCCATCACTCTCTAAATCTCTTTCTTTTTATTTTTTATTTTCTTCTATTTCTCCACCCTGGGTCCATGACTCTCTACCCCATGATTTGGCAAATTTTCTGAGAGTATTACTCTCCTCTTGGGAGAGTACACTCCCATGTGGCTGCCCAATCACATGCAGCCATGCCTCAATCCCCCAACCCCCAATTACATATAGCCGGACTGATAATTTGGTGCACTTGGTTTGTTTGCATTATTGTATACTATTCTTCGTGAAGACTATATGCATCTCATCCTTTTAATCAATGTCATTTAGATCGGAAGAGCACCAGAACTCACGGCACAACCATAAGTCTCTTCTTTGAACAAGAGCTCACGGCACTCCTGTAATACGTCACTTTGATAATTGCTTTTCTATTGATGTTTACAAATTATATGCATATATGCATTAATTTTGTTCATATATTTTCAATAAATCCTTGAAAAATAAAACCACATAAAGTAAAATTCTTGCAGACTCTCTATCAACGAAATGGAGCTATGTCGAACTAGGGCCACTATCTTTTACTATCTTTTGCCTAAGGCCGACCCTAAAACTAAAATATCTCCATTTTTTCATGAACCCCCCTCCAAAAACCGCCAAAAAAAAATTCTGCGATTCTCGAAACCAAAAAATAAAATAAAACAAAATAAATATATACATATATATAGAAAAATTATGTTAAATAATAAAAATCTAATTATAATACACTACATTAATGATTTTAAAAAACAAATAAAAAATTGTAATGGAAAAGAGTGTAACTTAGGAGAATGTGGCTCGAAGGCTGGGACGAAAAATACAGTAACTTGATAGATGATGAGCATACTGTCAATTAGCCCAATTGTCATGGATGCTTTTTAAGTATTTTAATTATTTTTCTGCAGTGCCAACACAAGGCCTTGTGCGTATCAGATTTTCTTACCTTGTACAAAATACTGGGGGCACATCACTTTTCCCTCAAATCAAGTGTTGCTTGAGTATCACATTTTCTTACCTTGTACAAAACACTGGGGGCGCATCACTTTTCCCTCAAATCAAGTGTTGTTATATAAGTATACATACTTTTTAAATGGAATTCACATTAACTCTATAGAAAATTAGAACGTTTAAGACCTAAATTTTATAATAATTTTACAGCGTTAATCATTTTCCATGTAATACTGGGGATGTAACGACCCGACCTTATTTTATGACGTGGCATGACGACATAAATAATCATTGACGAGAATTAAATAAAAACAAAAGAAAAGATAAAGAAAGGATATAAGAAAATTTTGTATTAAGCCTTAGGTCTCGACAGTCCAAGAAGTTCATACTTGAGACCTGTGTAAATTTGAGAAAAACAGTATGCTTTGAAAAGAGATTTTCGAGGCTAATTTCCAAATACCTTGGACGAGAATCTGAAAATGATTATCACACCAATGTTAGACTTTTATATGGATACTATAAGAAGAACTTTATTCTTTGTACAAATAATTATTCTATTGCTTTCAAATCATTGTGTAAAAAGGTCCACATGAGATATATATTTTGCCCAATTCAAGCTTGCCACTTCATCAACTTCACATGTCTTGAAGACATATGGGCAAGAAACCCTAAACCACCCTCTTTTAGTATAAAGAATGAGCCAAAACCGTGGGCAAGAACCACAATTCTCCTTTGCTATATATCTGAACCAACTAGAGAGTGACCCCCCCCCCAAAAAAAGTACTTAGTGAAAAAGGCAAGTGAAAAGAGAGCAAAAAGGGAAGTATTGGAAGATACTATCTAAAGGAGGTAAGGCCTTGGGCTCTTCCTATTTATGATATTCTCCTTTAGAAGAGTAGGACCAGAGGTGAAAATGACATATCATACTTTGAAAACTTGAAAGAAATCACTGAAACCCGCTAGGATAAGCTACTGCAGAGTCAGGTGTTGAGACCATCTGTAGTTCTAGTCTCAACACCTATACGGACATAATACAAGTTATTTATAGTTTGAATATTTGTGAGTGTAGGTGAATCCTTGACCGTGTGACTGCAATAACAGTGAGTAGTATCTAACTTTTCAATAGTTTTTCATGAAAAATATATGTTTTCTATGAATATGCTTTTCTTGAATGAAGAAAGATTTTTGTTACATATGTTGGAATTACCTCACTATGTTTATGATGAAAGCTTTCTATGTTTTGGGATCAATTTACATATACTCCATGACACCGGGGAGTATTATGTACGGTGTCACTATGATGATGATGAATTATGATGTAAGTTATTCCGATCGAATGATCCCCTATGATAATGCTATGAATGATATGTTTTATGATGAGCTCATGAGGTAATTTTCATCCTATATAACGGGGCCCAAAAGTTTATGAAATGTTTATTGAAAGTCTTGTTTTAGAAACTTGCTACTCAATGAATACTTGTGTATTCACCCTTTTCCCTATCTCCATGATAGATGTTGGGGAGGAAGATATTCAAAATTAAGCAAAGCTCTTGGATCATCTCACTGGAGGATGGTCATATTATGTGCATTCACGAGACGGATTGGTGGGGAACGTATGAAGACTACCCGGGCCTCCATCATTATATTACTACTTTTGTCAAGATCGAACACTTCGATGAGGACCTAGACCTTTTGTACGCCGAGGAGTATAACACTATTAAGTGGAGCATCTAAATAAATTTGTTATGGCTATATAAGTAAGTCGTTATGCTAACTAATGGATGCTAGTAAAATAAGCACGGATGGTAGTATATCTATGGTCAGAACGTTATTTTCTTACGATGAAATAGCGTACTAGGTAAAGATGGAAAGTGGACGAAAGGGATTTTCGATTGTGTTCTGTGACCCTCTTCCATATTACTTCCATGTATTAAATATGACAGCTTCAAACCAAAGCCTAAAAATCTGAAATTTTTGAAGCTAAAAGATTAGAAAGCAAGGCAAACATCCTTTCACTCAAGAATACATCCATGATAAACTGTAAGAAAGCAAATTGAAAAGAAAGAACCAAACAAGATAATTTAAAAGAGACCATAAGCAATAACATAACACAATGTTAATAAGTTCAAAAAAGCAATTGCGCACTGATTTTGGTGTCAGAAACAGCCCCAGAAACATCTTAAATAGATAATCCCTTACAAAATCAGCAAAAAAAAAAAAAAAAGCAGAATTTAGCCTAAGGGATACAAAAAAAGGGGGAGGGAAAATAATCTAAGAAGCCGATCCATTAGGTCCATCAGTGGCAAACTTGAGAAAAGCATTCATTAGGTACTTTTGATTCCTAGCAAGATCTTCACAAGCTCTCTTCAACTCATCAAGATCCTTTCGAGTTTCCGCATGTGATTCAACGTGGTCTTTTGCTAATGTCTCCATCCTTCGATCAACACGATCAATGAAAGCCTGTGATTCCTTCATAAAATCTCCTAACTCCACCGGTAAAGAATTAACCACTGCCGAAGGACCCCCATCCTCATCACCATCGTCATCTTCATCCCTCACTTTAGCTTCATCACCAATCTTGATCCACTCCCCTTTAATTAACTTGTGCTTCATATTGATCAATGTTTGCTCTCCCATCACCGAATTTAGAGTAGGAAGACAAGTTAAATCTGGAATAGAAACCCCAGCATCATAAACTAAGTCCATGACTACCCTGCCATGAGAAAGAATTCCTAGCTTTTTCCTAGAAAAATTTGAAATCATCCCATCCGAAATCATCCCATCCAAAATCATTTTAGCAAGATTAACCCGTTCACCTTTCATGACTTTCCAAAGAAACCATGTGTCTTGCCTAGTTAACTCCGTATATTTTCCAGTTTTTGGTTTGAAAACCCGAACAAGGAATATGTGTAAAAGCCTTAAATCTCTAGGAAGGGCAGCCGTGTCAACTATCACCTTTGTTAGATTTTCTTTGTTATAAAGCATCCTACATGCTTCCAAAACATCAAAATTTGAGGAATATACATCACCCTCATCTTCTAGTCCATAAATTTCTTTTAAATTTTTAGTTTCAACAAAGAAAATCTTTCCTCCAACATAAGTCCTAAAACCATCAAACATAGGTTGTTCACTTTTAGCCACAATTTCCTGAGCTTCAACAGTGTTACTATAAAACATCCGAACCACCATTTCACTGACATCAGTTTTTGACTTTAAGAAAATTTCCCACTTATGTTTGGCAAAATACTCTAAATACTTCTAAGGCAATTTCTCAAAGAAAGCATAATCTGTAATTTGACTAGGAACTACTTTTCTTTCCTTCATCTTACTATTATATCTAGCCTCAGAATTAGCATCATAGAAATTAAAACTTGGATACACATCATCATCATCTCCTCCCAAACATTCATTTTCAGCACTATTTCTACCATTACTACCTTCTGGAAGTGGAGAACTTACCCTACTAGTAGCTGGACGACGCCTCCTTGGGCCTTTCCTAACTTCATTCTCCCTTGGAAGCTGATTTACAGCCTCTTTTTCACCAGGACTAGCCTCAGAAACTGAAGTTTTCCCATGAACTATGGCTGTACGGGTCTTCTTGACCCCTTTTTGGCCAAGATCTTGCGAGGTGGGCGTTTTAGAGCACGAATTGGAAGTTCATTGTTCTCCATGGCTTCTACACAGTTGGTTCCAACATTTATTTGAACCCTACCCATCTCTATAAACCATGAATTGGGGATAAATAAATTGATTTCTTGCTGAATTGAAGAGTACCCACTTAAGAAATCAACAAATTACTTGAGGATTTTGTAGAAGAACCCCCCAGTTTTACCTGAAGAACTCGCTGAAATTGACTCCAATAGAGGAAACGCAGAGAAGGAATGAGAGGAAGGGTCGTCTGTTTGAGAAAAGAGCGGAACGTTTGACCTATTTTCTTAAGGAATGTTTGGTTGTTTTAAAAACATGGCAAGAATATTGCTTAATTAAGGATACCATTGGGAATAAAATAAATAAGTCGATTCTAAAAAGCAAAAAGGTATAAATTGTCTTATTAAAATTCCCAAGACTTAAATAATAAAATAAACTACTATGACAACTTAAGTCAAAAAAAAAAAAATGAACATTAACTTTCCACCAAATTAAATTAAGTCCCGGATAGTTTTGGTTCATGATAACTGGTGATAATGAATAACTTCAATAAGCGTTAGGAATTATTATGTTCAGAGTTTAAAAAAAAAAAGGTAATGATAGAGCCTTATATTGAAATCAATCCGATTTTGACTAGTACTTACTCGATTAGCAGTAAATATAAAGCTTTGTATAATAATGGGTAATTAAGATTGGATATTACAATTTAGTTCTAAAATAATAATAATAATAATTAATAAACTGATTTTGTTGAATAGGTCTAAGATGACAGAAAACACTACTTCAGCTTCTCTAGATCGTCTTAGTCGGCTTGTTAGAGCACAAGCTCGTCAAATTAGTCAATTGATTAATCATAAAACAATAATGACCATAGATCAAATGATGAGACGAGTCAAGCAAGAGGAGAGAAGGATAGCGACATGGCTATTGATCGGTTTCGCCAACGTAACCCACCTATTTTTGAAGATGGATCCCATGGACGTGAAAAATTAGATACACACTATGGAACAAATGTTCACTTATGCTCATATCCCTGAGTTGGAAAAAATAAATTGTGCAACGTTCATGTCAAGAGGCATTGCTGGTGACTGTGGGACACCCTCGTTAGCTTAGGTGAGACAAAATATGTGACTTGGGAAGAATTCTGCCACAAGTTTCGAGAGAAATATTTTTCCTCAACTGCAAGAAATCAAAAATTAAATGACTTTATCATGCTCCGCCAAGGTTCTATGTCTGTCAGTGATTATGTCAAGAAATTTGAGGACCTTTCCAGATTTGCAACCCATATGGTGGCAACAGTTGAGCTTAAAATTAATCGATTTATAGAAGGATTGCGGCCAGAACTAGGGCGAGATGTTCAAATGGGTAGCACCGCAAGAATGACACTATCATAAATAGTGGACCGAGGTTTAATTACGGAGCAAGCTGAAGCAAAAATATTAAAGGCAAGAGAAGCAAGAATTCAGAACTCTCGAAACTCTAATTCAAATCGAGGTTGGGACTCTGGCAAGAAAAAGTGGAACAATAATAACAACAAACGCCCCTCTGGGAATACTTTTAAGAACTAACCTGCTGCAAAGAAACCAAACTCGAGTGCTCGACCTAAAGATGGAACTAGTTCATCCTGCTCTACTTGTGGGAAAAGGCATGAAGGTCCATGCCGCTAGAAGACGGGACTGAGTTATGGCTATGGAAAAACTGACCATAGCATCAGGGACTGTTCAGAAGCAAAGAAAAATTCTAATACTCAGCCTGCAAGAGTATTTGCAATGGTCCAGCCGAAGGTCATAATGATAGTGATGTCATAGCAGGTACGATCTATTTTCAAAAGACGTGTGCTCTTCCGATCTTGATTCGGGAGCTACTCATTCCTTTATGTCTTCAAAATATGCTCAAAGTTTGGGTATTCCATTTACTTCCTTACCTAGTACTCTAGAGGTAATGATTGCTTCAGGAGCCATCCAGAATGCAACCTTTTGCTTACCTCAAATCTTGGTTCGAGTAAAAGATATTGAGTCAATGGCAGACTTAATTATACTGGATATCAAGGATTTCGATATTATTCTCGGAATGGATTGGCTTACTAAACATCAAGTTCTAATTGATTGCAGATCCAAAACCCTTAAATTCCTAGGAAAGGATCTGATCTCTTTTCCTAAACAAGTAAGAACCTCTAGAATGATTTTCTCAACTATAAAAGCCATAAAATTAGTAAATCAAGGATGTGTGGCTTATTGGATAAGCCTACATGGAATGAAAACCAACACCCCAATGACTGTCTCCTCCGTACCCATTGTCAATGAGTTTCAAGATGTTTTTCCCGAAGAATTAGCTGAGTTAGCACCTGATAGAGAGATCGAATTTAGTATTGAACTAATTCCAGGTACTCAACCCGTGTCCAAGTCGCCTTATCGAATGGCACCCAGTGAGTTAAAAGAATTAAAGGCCTAGCTAGATGAATTACTGAGTAAGGGTTTCATTAGGCCTAGCACATCACCTTGGGGTGCACTGGTACTTTTTGTGAAGAAAAAGGATGGTTCAATGTGATTATGCATCGATTATCGAGAACTAAACAAGGTCACAATTAAGAATAAGTACCCTCTTCTGAGAATTGATGACCTATTAGGTCAACTCCAAGGATCTGTTGTCTTCTCAAAGATTGACCTCCGATCGGGGCATCATCAACTGAAAATCAAAAAGGAAGAATTTCCCAAATCAGCTTTTAACACTCGATATGGACACTTTGATTTTTTAGTTATGCCATTTGGGCTAACTAATGCTCCAGCAGCCTCTATGGATTTAATGAATCGAGTATTCAAGGAGTTCCTAGATAAATTTGTTATCATCTTTATTGACGATATTCTCATTTATTCCAAATCCCGAACAGAACATGAGCAACACTTGCGTACTGCTCTTCATATTCTATGAGAAAATCAATTGTACGCTAAGTTCTCCAAATGTGAATTCTGGTTGGAACATGTCACATTTTTAGGCCATGTTATGACTAAAGATGGAATATCAGTGGATCCCAGTAAAATTGAAGCTATACTCAATTGGTCGCCACCAAGAACTCCGACTGAAGTAAGAAGTTTTCTTAGATTAGCAGGATACTACAGAAAATTTGTTAAGGATTTCTCTAAACTTGGAACACCACTTACTAAGTTGACCCGCAAGAATGTGCCATTTAAATGGATGGAGGAATGTGGCAGGAATTTCCAAGCATTAAAAACCCAACTTACTATAGCCCCGATTTTGACTATACCTCAAGGAATAGGTGGTTTCACTATATATAGTGATGCATCTAAACAGGGATTGGGATGTGTTTTGATGCAAAATGGTAAAGTCATTGCTTATGCCTCGCGTCAACTAAAGACATATGAACAAAATTATCCTACCCATGACCTAGAACTAGCTGCCATTGTCTTTGCTCTTAAGATTTGGCGTCATTACTTGTATGGCGAGAAGTACGAAATATATACAGACCATAAGAGCTTAAAATATTTCTTTACACAAAAAGATCTCAACATGGGGCAGCGAAGATGGCTAGAGTTGGTAAAGGACTATGACTGTACCATCAATTACCATCCAGGAAAAGCCAATACAGTGGCAGATGCTTTGAGCCGAAAGATTCCAACTAAGAAGCAAACGCCAAAGGAACTTCAAAGGGACCTTGAAAACCTCAATTTAGAGATAGTGAAGAACGGAAACTCGAGATTGGCCACATTGACACTTCAACCTAACCTATTAGAAAAAATCAAACAAAGTCAAAGGGAAGATACTTTTGCTTGTGATATCAAGAAGAAGTTGAAAGGAGGGAAGCAAATTCCAGTATACAATATCTCTTCACAAGGAATCTTGAAATATAAGGATCGATTTTATGTGCCAACTGAAATATAATTCTTGGAGATATCCCCTTCAAAGGGATCCAAGATATTCTCCAAGAAGCCCACACTACCCCTTATTCATTACAACCAGGATCAACCAAGATGTACCAAGAAATTAAAACTTTGTATTGGTGGATCTATCTGAAGCTAGAGATAGCTGAATTTGTGTCAAAATGCCTAACGTGTCAATAGCTGAAGGCTGAACATCAAAGACCTGCAGGGACCTTGCAACCATTACCAATTCCTGAATGGAAATGGGAAAAGATAACGATTGATTTTGTCAGTGGATTGTCTAAGATCAATAAAGGGTTTGATGCAATTTGGGTTATCGTGGGCCGATTGACAAAATCTACTCATTTCCTACCAATCAAAATGACCTTCAAAATGGAGCAATTTGCACAATTGTATATTGAGAAAATAGTCAGACTTCATGGCGTACCCGTAAACATCACCTCTGATAGGGATCCTCTATTTTTATCACAATTTTGGAAAGAGTTGCACTCCATGTTGGGTACTAGACTCCAATTTAGCATGGCTTTTCATCCCCAAACTGACGGACAGTCAGAGTGAACTATTTAAACCTTAGAGGATGTGCTTCGTGCCTGTGTATTGGAATTTCCATATAGTTGGGATCGATATTTACCACTTATGGAATTTTCATATAATAATAGCTATCACTCTTCCATTCAAATGCCACCATTCGAAGCACTATATGGTAGAAAATGTCGATCTCCTCTGTACTGGGATGAAGTTGGAGAAAAGAAACTTGTTAAGACGGAAATGTTGTAAGAAATGATTGAAACGGTGCAAAAGATAAAAGGTCGAATCAAAACAGCCCAAGACCGACAGCGCAGCTACGCGAATCGATGACGATGACCAGTAGAATTCGCTGTAGGACATAGAGTTTTTATTCGACTATCCCCAATTAAACGCCTCCTTCGATTCGGGAAACGAGGAAAATTAACTCCTTGATTTATCGGGCTATTTGAGATTCTACAAAGACTTGGCAAAGTGCATACAAGGTCAAATTGCCAGATCATATGAGAAGAATGCACAATTTATTTCATGTCTCTGTACTTCGAAAGTACGTACCCGATCCTTCACATGTATTACCAGGTCCTCCTATCGAAATACAACCTGATCTCACTTACGAAGAACGACAAATAAAAATAATGATGAAAGGCACCAAGAAATTGTGAAACAAAGAAGTGCCGCTAGTCCGTGTTCTATGGAGAAGTGAAGCAATGGAAGAAGAGACTTGGGAAAGGGAAGAAGATATGAAGAGCCAGTATCCAGAATTATTCCAAGGTAATTTCGAGGATGAAATTTTTTTAAGGGGGGTAGATTGTAATGACCGGACCTTATTTTATGACGTGGCATGACGACATAAATAATCATTGATGAGAATTAAATAAAAACAAAAGAAAAGATAAAGAAAGGATATAAGAAAATTTTGGAATAAGCCTTAGGTCTCGACAGTATAAGAAGTTCATGCTTGAGACCTGTCTAAATTCGAGAAAAACAGTATGCTTTGAAAAGAGATTTTCGAGGCTAATTTCCAAATACCTTGAACGAGAATCTGAAAATGATTATCACACCAAGGTTAGACTTTTATATCGATACTATAAGACGAACTTTATTCTTTGTACAAATAATTATTCTATTGCTTTCAAATCATCGTGTAACAAGGTCCACATGAGATATATATTTTGTTTCAGGTTTGGTGGATTTCAAGATGGATTCCAAATCTGTTAATTGCATGAAAAGCCAGGTTTTGTGGACACAATGATTACCTAACTGTAGGCAATCATATGCCCAAAAGTTTAGCCTCCCTTATTGCCCAATTCAAGCTTTCCACTTCATCAACTTCACATGTCTTGAAGACATATGGGCAAGAAACCCTAAAATCACCCTCTTTTAGTATAAAGAATGAGCCAAAACCATGGGCAAAAACCACCATTCTCCTCTGCTATATATCTGAACTAACTAGAGAGTGAAACCCCCTCCCCAAAGTAGTCAGTAAAAAAGGCAAGTAAAAAGAGAGCAAAAAGGGAAGTCTTGGAAGACACCATCTAAAGGAGGTAAGGCCTTGGACTCTTCCTATTTATGATATTCTCCTTTAGAAGAGTAGGACCAGAGGTGAAAATGACATATCATACTTTGAAAACTAGAAAGAAATCACTGAAACCCGCTAGGATAAGCTACTGCAAAATCAGGTGTTGAGACCTTCTGTAGTTCTAGTCTCAACACCTGCATGGACAGAATACAAGTTATTTATAGTTTGAATATTTGTGAATGTAGGTGAATCCTTGACTGTGGGAAAGATTTTTGTTACATATGTTGGAATTACCTCACTATATTTATGATGAAAGCTTCCTATGTTTTGGGATCAATTTACATATACTCCATGACACCGGAGAGTATTATGTACGGTGTCACTATGATGATGATGAATTATGATGTAAGTTATTCCGATTGGATGATCCTCTATGATAATGCTATGAATGATATGTTTTATGATGAGCTCATGAGGTAATTTTCATCCTATGTAACGGGGCCCAAAAGTTTATGAAATATTTATTCAAAGTCTTGTTTTAGAAACTTGCTACTCACTGAATACTTGTGTATTCACCCTTTTTCCTATCTCCATGATAGATGTTGGGGAGGAAAATATTCGAAATTAAGCAAAGCTCTTGGGTCATCTCACCGAAGGATGGTCATATTATGTGCATTCACGAGATCGGATTGATGGGGAATGTATGAAGACTACCCGGGCCTCTATCATTTTATTACTACTTTTGTCAAGATCGAACACTTCGATGAGGACCTAGACCTTTTGTACGCCGAGGAGTATAACACTAATAAGTGGAGCATCTAAATAAATTTGTTATGGCTATATAAGTAAGTTGTTACGCTAACTAATGGATGCTAGTAAAATAAGCACGGATGGTAGTATATCTATGGTCGGAACGTTATTTTCTTATGATGAAATAGCGTACTAGGTAAAGATGGAAAGTTGAAGAAAGGGATTTTCGATTGTGTTTTGTGACCCTCTTCCATATTACTTCCATGTATCAAGTATGACAGTTATCTATTGAATATGAAGTCGTATGATGTTTGTGACTTGTTGAGATGATAATTGGATGGAATAATTGGAAAGAGGAAACATAAACGAAGAGCAAAATAAAGTTGAATAAATGTCTCATAATCTGCCATTCTGATTCTGAACGAAGTATTGAGACCCGAAAGCTTTTGTGGTTGATACACTACATCTCGTGTATTCTGTTTTCAGATGGGGGTCTTAAGCACAGTAGACAGAAGCGTCAAGGCCACGTTCCAAGTTGCAATATTTTATGAACTTGGTCTTGACCCTCCAATTAGTCAAATCTTGACACTCCCTAATTTAATCTCATCTTGTATTGACATATGATGTAATCGATTTAACCCCATTAGTGGAAGAAGGAAATAAACAAAATTCATTTAAGTCTTCCAATAAAGATCGAGCCTCATAAAAAAAAAATCAGCCTTAAATTTACAAGTAAAAAAATTGAAAATAAACCATGAAGGAAAAGTCGTGACAGGGGATATTCGGCTTTGTATATATTTGTAGCTAGACATGGGCATGAGATAAATTCAAGGGAAAAAATTCAGATTCTAGGAGTACTTTAATATAGAACTCATGCCAATGAGGAACCTATATGTGGTCAGTTCTTGGATTCAATTTTTGGGACCTTTAAACTCATGTATAGGCTGTTGATTCTTCTAAAGCACTCTGCTCTCCTGGAGTACCAAAATTTTCTCAAATTCAAGAGGGAGAAATAAAGTGGAGAGAGAATAATAAGTGAAATAATAGAAAAATGAAAAAAACTCAAGCGCTCCAAGAGTATTAAACTAATCAATCAAAAATTCAAATGTGTGTCGTATACCTAAATTAAAATAACAATCTTAATTTTGAACAGACGAAAAAGAAATAAGTGATTATCTTTGTAGGGCAGAGGGAGTATATACAATGACATGGTTGTACTTTTGACTAATCAAAAACTCAAATTTGTATTCTAGACCTAAATTAAATAATAAATTGAGGCTCTTAAATACACATGTAAATTTTTAACTGGCTAAGAGTTCTGTACTCCTCCAATATCAGAGTTTTCTCCAGAAAAACAATTAATTCAAATAAAAGTATAAATTTTATTAGCATTGGAAATATGTGCTGACTATTCTCTCTTTGGTACATGCAAACTTCTCTCTGTCTTCTTTATCTAGTCATATTTCTGTATTTAGCATTACTTTTTAACATTCATTTACAATTATGCCTATTTAATCTTGAAAATTTAAAATTAATGTTTTGGAATATGGAAAACATTAATTTAACACCTTTATTTAAACTAGTGATGGCACGTGCGTTGCACATGTCACTACTTTCATTTTGTAACTATTTTCACAAGTTAAAATTAATGTCTTACACAAATAGCAATTGTCTCCACATTCTAAAAACAAAGCAATCACCTTCATCTGATAAATTTTTTGGAAGTCTACCAACGGAGAGTTCGTGTTCTACAACTGCATTCATTTTCAAAAACATCATAGGGAAAAGATGCAACAAAAGAATGACAATAAAATTATCCCTAGCCTTTGCAACTCGCCATTGGCATAGTTCATTTGCAATGGGCTAGATGCCTAAATTAAACACATAGAACATATGACCATTGTATTAGAAAGAGAAAAATATTTCACAACATAACAAAAATTCATCAAGCAACCCGTGCAGCTTAAGTTTTTGCATATAGGGATAGTCAATAATTAGAGATATCTATGTATATTGTGTTCAGCAACTCACATCTCATAAAATGTAAAGTGGATAGTATAGTCAAATCAATATCAATATTATTAGGCCGATGTATTAAATTTCGTATCAATTGAAAGAATAATAAAATTGATGTGCATCACAAACTCTCAAGTCTCCACAACAAGATCAAACAAAAGTTTGAAATCTAATTGAGAAACCTGCACAAATCCGACCAATTAAGTCTCCAATTCTAGAAATTTGTGCTTTGAATTCACTCTTATGGATTTAATTAAACCACATGTGACAAGTGAACCTACTTTGTTATCAAATATTAGTAACACCCATAATTCTTTCTTGCACGCCTCTGGTTCATCCTTAGGTGTTTGAAGATTATTAGCAGGATTAGTACTTCTTCAAAATATAAAGGGTGCTTGATTCTCATTATAATTTCTAATTATAATGAGCAAGTTAAAGAATAGAGATATTTAATTTTGGAACTTACGTTTAAAAATTCACAAGACAGGCAAACTTATTCGCTTGAAAGACTTATTATTTGCCACCAACATATGAAACATACAATTTCAGTCATTGCCAGAACTATAGCTTGATATTCACTATAGCTTTTTTAACAATGGCCCCATCTTGGATCTCTATAAGCTTATACAATAGAACAATCATTAGATGATATTCAGATGAGAACTATCATATTTTAGCACTTAGGATAATCCTAAAAAACAATATCACACTTCTATTATCAATATAAAAAGTTATAAAGAATATGTATTTCACAAACGCATGAGTATTATAGCTAATTAGATAACCCTTTGCATTCGTAGACTCAAAGAGAGAAAAAGAGCACCGCCCTGGCCCAAACACACACACACGGAGAGAGAGAGAGAGAGAGAGAGAGAGAGATGAAAATTCACAGTAGACCCCAAAAAAGGAGGGAAAAAAGGAGAATCCATATAAAAATACCTTAGGGGCGTAACGATTTTATTTGCATACCCAATGGATATAGACCAAGAAATTGTAAAGATAGTTATAGCCATTGGAATAAACACAAAATGCAGGCAAAAAACTTATTTGCAAGATAAGCAAATAGCAAAACATTATTCACATTTTAGAGATATTATATAACTCATTCCAAATAAATAGAATATTATCTTAAAAGCAAGCTTCTTATATTAGTCGCGTCTGTTTCAATGTTCCAAAAGAATAAATTTTGATTTCAAAGTAATCAAAAGCAAGCACATCTTGTAAACTGAAGAAAACAAAATTTTGTGATAAATTCTCCTTGCAATTATATACACCCGGAGTGCAATATTCTAATCTCGAATTATTCACTGATGTGAAAACATAAAGTTTTTAGAAAGTATTTATTCATTTATTCAATTTATTTAGGATTTTGTTTCAGTAATTGCACTTTTAACTAAAAGCCTGGAGAACTGTCCAGTTAAATTGTTTCCACACATATAGAGTCTAAAAGAGAACAAAGTGCTACAATTTTTTTATTTAAAAACCAAAAAGGGGAACTTAATCTTCTATATCTACATTTCACATGTTGGTTATGCTTTAATTTCTCCTTGCGTAGCTCCTCTATTAGTGGCAACAGTGCAATGCCGTAAAAAATTTTACCAATTGATGAAGAAACAACTAATGATGAACATAAAACTTCCCTTTTGTACTCATTAATCATTACCTGAAGTCATCTAGAGATACACTTTCTTTTTTTTTTAATTTATTTATTTTCCCTTTCCCTGCCTTTTCTTTAGAATTTGAAGCTCAAAGATTTAGGAGTTGTTACTTGTTACACAAAAATCAAAGATGGATGATTCTCATCATATGATTCATTAACTGAAACAAGGAGAATGTAATGTAACATAACTCGCCAATATATCTAAATTGAGTAATAGTGAACCACCATAAAATAGAATTTCATTGAACTATATTAAATAAAAAAGATCATAATACCTGGGGTAAATTGCTTAATTTCTTTGGAGTTTGCCATGGAACCCTAAGATGAGATGACCAATCAAATATAGCCACAGGAGAATTTCACACAACATTTTGTTAAGATACAAGGAAGTCAAGGGAGGCATTTCCAGTAAAAAAGCAAAAAAAATAGTACTTTTATTGTAATATTCTGTATTGCATATTAGTAGTCTTTGAAAACAAATGCAAAGATACTATTGTTACTGTTAGTAATCTCTAAATCTAAACCGGGAAAAAAATAACAATTCCCCTCAAGTTTTAAATTTTTTCTACGAAAAATATAAACAGTGTCATTAGAGTAGCACTGAGGTCCTTTATACCTTGGCCGAAAGTGAACTTGAAAGGGGCAGGTTCCTATATCTTGAGTGACCAAACGTAGTACCATTCATTAGCATTCGTGTATAATCAACAGGAAAGGAATTCTACAAGACACACAATAAAAAAAATGTCAAACGCGGTCAAGTTAATTGGTGAAATTAGAGAACCTAATCAATGGTACATTGGCTTTGCTACATAACCATAAATCCCATCCAATGTTCAGAGAAGAAAAAAGCAAGGAGAGAACAAGAAAAAAGCAAGGAGAGAATGTGGAATTTATATATAGAAATGAAAAGGCAGAGTAATAATAATAAATAGAAATTCAAGGGTTGAAAATGATTGGCTAAAGAGGCTGTTTCTTGTAAATAATAACAAAACCGTTAACTGAAGAAGAAAAAGGAAGAAGGAATTTAAACAGGAAGTACACCCTTTACAGTCATGCTTCTGCCCAGCTTCTGAAAACCCAAAAACCTTAAAATCTTCCAAATTACAAGCAATAAAGATCTTGTCAAGACATTTCCTACATACAAAAAACTCTAGTAAAGATACTAATTGACTCTTGAGATAAAGGCATTTTACCAACAAAATTAACCAAAAAAAAGGAAAAATAGTGACGTTAGCTAAAAGGAAGATTGCAAATCTTGCAATTTTGTAGTAAAGTATAGCATCTATACCGTTTGTTTAAGAGACTACTGTTTTCGCCAACGAAATTAGGTGATAATGAAGAGGCCACCCGAGGAAAATTTGCACCCGCTGTTGTGAGACCATGTGTTTGAGACCAGATTGAGAGCTGAAATTATGAAAAAAAGGAAACCCAGCATGAGCAAAAGCTTGGCATGAAAAAAATACCAGCACGACCTGGGGGGGGGGGGAAAATTGATCCGCCAAGATAAATCACCTTCTCATCGTGAAACTTGAGTTAGATCGATGATTGGGAAAGGAGATGGAAAGATCTGGAGAGGAAACGCACTAATGATGAAGCTTCTCGCATATTTTAGAAGTAATCCGCCGAGAACAATCGGTGAGCGAGAGAACAAAAACTGAAGAAGTAAGAACACCCATAGAGAAGAAAGGGAACAAAGGGTTCTAGAGAGCAGCAATTTGCTGAAGCGTATTTGTGGCCAATATAATCAAGGGCATTTTCGAAAAGCAGTCATATTTTTGACGAAGGTTGCTCTTTTATAGGAGTAGGATAAGAGCATTCACATTGGTAGTGTTAAAGTAAGTTGTTAGTAGAGTTATTAGTTATCAACTCAAAAAATAACTTACATTGGTGGCGTTAAAGTAGCTACTAAAAGCATTTAATTTAACAAGTTGTTAGTTTTATTGTTAAAATTAACAATAAACTTAACACTTTATGTGGTATTATTTCTTCTTTTTTATTTTAATTAAATTGATATTGGCTCACTATTTGACTATTGAATTGATAATTAAATTTAACACTTTTATTTAGAATCACCAGTGTGGCACAAATTAATAGTTAAATTTAACTTACTTAGGTAGATCACGTAACAATCACTAAAAACTCTAATTTTTGCTTATATGGATAGTTAAATCTAGCAACACCAATGTGAATGCTTGAAGGATACTCTAAAAAGTTTGTTTGTAAATTTTCTTTCCCAATATTTTTCTTAATCACTGTGTAAAAAGCAAAACGAGCTAAGTACAAGAATAAAAGGGAATCAGGGAATATGAGATATTACATTGAAAATGCTTTTATCTCATTTCGCATACTACCTCCGTCCCACAAAATAGCTAAATTTCTATAGTCATTGATATTGAGAAAAGTTCTTTTAATGGTATTGTAAAACTAAATTTAAAATCATTTTCCAACTATATCATTTCATTTATTAATTATTTTATTTTAATAATTCTATTTTGTTTACTTATAACAATGCACATTAAATTAAATAAACATATATAAGAATACTAATATTTTAATTATATTTAAAAAAAGTGACTTATGTCTTTAATTGGATGTGATAAAAAGAATAAAATAATGTCATTCGTTCCCCCTTAAGAGAAAGAGGTCGTTCATTTCATTTCTAATTGAACAAAATCTCCAAGCCAATTTGACATATATTCACAAAAGGAGGTGTCAGGGGGAAAAAAAATTAGAAGGAATAAGAATTGGTGAAAGCAACGCTTGCAGTGGAGTGGGCAATCACTCACAATTATCTGCAATAGTTACCCTCCTGTCTAGCTATCTGACAAGTCAATGCATGGTGGTCTTCTTCGTCAACTTGTTATTGTGCAAAATTTCCATGTCCTTTGTGGCAAGTCGCTTTTTGATTTCCTGTCAATCAAAGCCATATGATGCAAATCTATATCTGCCCCTGCAAGTCATTTTGTTTCCATTGACGCCAATTTCTAATTAATTAATAATGGACTGAGAGGAATTGGGCCAAAGTCTTTCCTGAAAGTTCTACATTTTTTATTTTAGAATTAAGGAATAATAATTGAAAAAATCTGTTTAATTATAATTATTAGGGAAAAACAAACATTAAATTATTAAAGGGAAATTTACACAAATAAAACCCCCTCAATTTATGGTATGTTTACAACTTCCATACCTTAAATAACTTTTTCCGCGTTGTATTTTATTTTTTGGAATATTACAAGGGGAACGTTGGGATGTGGAATTAAACTCTAGACGGTATGGAAAACCCACTTAGACAGCCGCTAGACCATGTGTGTCGGTTTTTTTTTTTTTTGGCGTATTGTACTTTATTTTTTGCGAGCATATAGTACATTATTTAATGAAAACTTAAAACAGCTTTGACCTAGAAAAATATAAAAATCCTTTTTCAAAAACTGCAGATACTAATCAAGTTAATACATCATAAAATTCTTCTTTGAAACGGAGCTCACGGCGCAGTCAAATTGATAATAGCTTTTCTATTGATGTTTACAAATTCTATGCATATACTTTAATTATGTTCATGCCAAAATGTTCAAAAAAATTTCAAAGGTTTATTTATTTATTTTTTATAAAAACCTCCTTCTATGTGCACTTCATCAATATACGTCAAATGTATTTCAAATTTATGTGAGATAAATCCATACGAGTCATATTAGATAGGAGGTTTTGTAAGAAAACCACCAAAAAGTTTTTCTAAATCAACGAAATAATAAACCACGTAAACTTGCCCACATTCTCAATCAATGAAATGGAGCATCTAGCTAGGAACAAGGTCTTTCTAACTAGTTTGATTTATAACAAATTTTCTGATATTTTTACTACCTTAAACTAAAATATGTCCCTTCTTTGTGGATCCACCATCCCGTGCACGGTATAATCTGCAATTCTTTGTGAAAGAAAAATACATAATAGAAAAATAATTTCAAGAAATAATAATCGAAAATAAAATCTAACTATAATATACTACATATAATTGATTTTATAAAATAAAGTAAATAAAAAGAAAATTGTTCTAACACATCCTGGTTAACCGCCAATTGGATCAGGAAAAATGGAATAAAGTGTAATTGTTGAGGAGCATAGTGTAATTGTTGTGGATGCTTTTTAATTATTTTAGTATAATAATAACAACAAATTTTATGTAGAGCTAACGCGGAGCTCACGTGTATATAATTTTTTCTCACTTATACAAAATATATAATAGAGTACATTATTTTTCCCTTAAACCAACTATTGTCATGTAAGCATGTAGCCCTTATAAATGGAATCCATATGGTCATGAAGACCAGTCTCCAGTCGAATATAAATAGCATTATTCCCCCTAATATAGTAATATTACATAGACTGGAGACTAGATAAATTGCATTACTTATATTTTACAATATAATGAAAATGATATAAAAAGTGTTACATAATATAATGTATATGATTTAATTTATTTTTTTCTTTAAATTGTACACTGTGTGATTTGTTAGTCGCAAATAAGTGTGATTTCATCTAAACCATGTAATTTTTTTAGCATTTTATTTTTATTTTTTAATATTAAAGATGGGTAGGGAAATTTACTAAATACGTCATGTGTTTATAATTTATTTACAATTCGCTCTTCCGATCTTTTAAAATATTATGATTTACACATTGCATTTCATTTAATATTAATAAAACACACCTTTTGTTAAAATAATTAAAAAATTACTTACTTTGATAAAATTATCCTTTTGTGACTAATAAATTACATTTCATATATTATATTATATATTATATTATATATTATATAACACTTTACATGCCATTTTATTATTTTTCAAAATATTAAATTAACAATGGTTTTGTCAAATTTTTTTCTTTTTTCACTTTTATTCTGCAATACTTTTCTAAAAATTAAAAAATAAAAGAGTTACCCTTGTGCTAACGAATTCTATTGCAAGTATTTGCATTTATTATAACAAATAATTTTACTTTGATCGTTTAAATATAGATATGATGAAAAACACACAACAAACAAAAAAGGGGAAAAAACTAAGTTTCAAAACATTATCAAATATCGTGTATCATTTATTTGAAAGTTTCAAGACCAGTCTAAAAGAATTATAAACTGTAAGATTAAATTAAATTAAAAGTCCTTGGACCTAGCTGGAATAAAACCAGAACTTCAATGCTTGGAATTGTAAAATTCAGAAACATGGAATATCCTATATACTATAAGAGCCTTAAAAATAGGTACAACTAGATATGCCAATGGTACAACTCAAATTGAATTTTGAACACATGTCGCCTTTTCCCATCGTATCCACAGTAGCCCACTTTTGACCTTTTCTTTTCACCCTAATATCTCATTTCCCTTGCCTGCAACGACAAATTTTCCATTCTCAAACCCTTCCTAGATGTAAAAGCTTCAATTTCATTCCAATCTACGACAACTATCTTATTCTATCTAAACTTTAAACCAAAAAGTTGTTTGCAATCATCTCATTCTATCCGAACTTAAAACCAAAAAGTTGTTTGCAGTAAAATAATAAATACAGAAATTCCGATTTTTAAGTTTAAGAATTTTTTGGAATTTCTCTCGAGTACAAGTAGAATTGGTGAGTTTTTTGTTTTTCTTCGGAAAATTGCTTTTCTATGTATTAAGCATGCGTTTTCTTTATATTTGTCATGCATATATTTGAACGAGTCATGCTACCTTCCCTTACCTACATTTTTTTTTTAACACCAATCCAATGTTCTACTTATTGAGTTCATGCCATTAAAATTTAAAAACAAGATTAGACATTTCCTCGGTAAAAAAAATCACATTTGTGCACATTAAGTCACCTTACAAGTAAACAAATAAGGGAAAGAAGCATTTTCCATATTTCTACTAATAAGTATGTGTCTTGCTTTATCTCGTAAAGACTAAAACTGCAATCATCTTTGAGCTATTTGAAGAGGGGAATGTCAATCCATAGCTATCAAGTTCTCAAGAAGAATTTGTAGTGGAAATTGGATCCTCAAGAAGTTTTCACAGCATCCGTCAACCAATAACATTTAGCACTTCAATTAACATAATTTTATTTGCTATGCCAAATTTATTATTGGTTGTTGGAAAATGCCCTTTCAAAGATTTGCAGTTATATTGGCTTTTATGAATTACCAACACGTAGCCACATAATTAGTTTATGAGCTTATCTTCTACTTTTATACTACATTCGTCTTATAAAGATTATCCAATTTTAATTTTTACAAATATTAAAAAAAGTACAATTAATAATGTTGGAAAGGTAAAATTTAATATTACCCTTTCATTTATTAAATATTATATTTAAATAATACAATTTTGTTGATTATACACATTAAATATGGGTATAAAAATAAAATTCTAATAACTACCTTTTAATAAGAAAGTGGACGATATTTTAAGACGGATGTAAAAGGTAAATTGGACCATCTTGAAATAGTATAAAAATATGGCTAAATTACGTACAATGC